>VZTO01002924.1:4421-68222 GCA_013400615.1 Syrrhaptes paradoxus | reverse complement strand
CTCTTGCCCGCTGAGGAGCCACCGAGGAAACCAGCACAGCCTGCACATCTCAGCCTTTTTATCTTGAATGTCAGACCCAAGGATGACTCGCACATTTCCAAAGCTGCCATTCCCTCCTGCTGGTGTTAGCTCAGTCCCTTTCCTCCATAGCAGCTTTGGGCAGATGCATGCTTTGCTCTGCAGCCTGTGTTTTAAGCCAAGGAAGTTCTCAGGACCAAGAAGGTCCTCAGGTCACTCTTACTTCATGGACCTGATGCATGGTGTCACCTGCACACACACCCCAGGGACCAGCCCCTAGGGTCTGGAGCTGGGCATCGGTGCTGGGGCAAGCTGCACCCTGCCTGGCTCTGTGCCGCCTGGGCTCGGCTGGTCTCTGGGAAATTTGACTGAAGCTCAAGCTTCTCTTCAAGCAAGAGAGGTTTATCCATGCCGTTATCTAAGCTGGAGAGAGCAGCAGGGTTTCCGGAGGGACACCCCACAGCAAGCACAGGAAAGCTGCTGGTGAAAGGTCATGAGCAGGGAGGAGGATGCTCTGAAACTCATCATTCAGCACATGGAGGACTGCAAGAGATGGTTTTGTAGTTAAGGCTTGGGCTGAGGCCTCCAGAGACTCAAGCTCAGCCTCTGCAAGCCTCGAAGCAGAGCTCTGTGTCCCTGTGCTCACATCTCCCACCTGCACAATGGGACAACAACACTTCCTCAGCACCTGTCTGCCAGTGTGACAGTCCCCCGTGGCAGCTGTGACACGGACCCACTGACCTGCTATGAAAGGCAGCTGAAAATGTAAAAAATGCTGGCTATGCTTTCCTAAATAAATGCCGAAGCTTTGTTAGACAAGTTCTAGCGGTTCTCCCTGTGGTGGCACCAGAAGTAACCGTGAAACTCCACGGTGCAATTTAATTCCTTTTCTGGAGTGAGTAACACCTCTGTTATTCCCATCTGACCTCTGCAGACATCCTACCACGTAATTGTCCTAAACTCTGTGGTGAGAAAGATAACTGGGCCTAAACTAAACCATCCAGCACAGTTTTAATGTTAGCGCAGGCGAAGAGTGAATTCCTCCTGGGTGGAATTCACCACTTCTTGAACAAGGAAGCGAAAACAGTCCTTGGTACCATACCACCAGCAGTGTCGTGCTGGAAATTGTGTTTCTTTTTACTTTGTGAGCCTCTGTGATAGCCTGTTTTGTTTGCCTGGCCCAAGTAGAGCCAGTTCAGTGCAGTGACCTGCCCTGCTGCTGGGCACAGGGTGATGAAGGAGGTCCCAGCAGGGGCATCACATTGCAAATGCAGCTGGAGGCTTATTTGATGAAGACAGGCAGGCTGTGGACACTAAACATGAGAGCAGATACCCCCCATGTGAATAACCTGCTGTAGACCTGAGCCTCGTGGTATCTTTGGCTCTGGGAGAAAAAGCTCTGCAGCAAGAAAGGCAGCACCAAGCCGCAGCAGGGATATCACTGGGCCCTTTGACTACAACTGGATGGCTGCTCTGTTTTCATCCAAATATAGTCTTCCATCAAAAATAACCCCCCAGACTTTGCTACCGTGTCTTTTTCACAGTGAACTCCAAAAGCAAGCTGGGCTCAGAGGTGCTGAAAGCATCTTCACACAGCCTGAAGGGCAGCCTGGCTCTTTGGGGTGCAGCGCGTTACCGCTGCCTTGCCCCTTGGCCCCAGTGGCACGTGCAGGTTGGGGCAGGGGGAGTTTGTTCTCTCCGGCAGCGTTTGGAGGTAAAGGACTCAATTTTGGGGGACAGAAAATCTGAACTGAAATGCAACTTAATGAACTCCATGCCGTGTCTCACAGAGAGCTGCAGCGTGCCTGCACAGGCTGGGTCCCGGGCACGGAGCCTGTTCTCTACACTCCCCCCACAGATAAGGGGGCTGGGGGAGGCTGCTGGTGGAGATCCCGAGCGCTGGAGGCCGCCTGCGCCCCTCGGTGCTCTCCCTGGAGCCCTGCCGGTGCCTGCTGTCCCTGGGCAGCCCCGCGGCTCTGGGATGGGGCGGCGGGTGTCCCGTCCGGAGGGCAGAGCAGCCGGGGGCCCCAGTGGTGGGCCCTCCACCAGTGCCCACCAGCGCACACCAGTACCCACCAGTGCCCACCAGTGCCCACCAGTACCCACCAGTACCCACCAGCGCTCACCAGCACACACCAGTACCCACCAGCGCAGCCCGCGGCCCCCCGCTCCCCGGTGGGATTTTCGCGCTCTTGCGCGCCCTCTGCTGGGCCTCATCCCGCCGCGGCGGCCCCGCGCCCGCACCGGCATCGGACTGGCTCCGCTCCGGCTCCGCACCGCAAGCCCTCGGCCCACCACGGCTCTCTAGGGCCAGCAACCCCCCAAAGCCCATCTCCGGGCCAGCCCGCAGCGCAGGAGAGGTCCCGGGTCCCAGCCGGGCAGAGCAGTGCCGCTGGGATTGCCCCAAGCAGGGCAGCGCAGGATGCAGACAGGATCCACGCATCCTCGGAAATAGAACAAAAACCTTAAATAAAATTAAATAAAAGCCTTAAAAAACACTGTTGGGAGTGATAGCACAGCACGTGGCTGTGAGGAGGAACAAACAAACTGGACCAGTAGTACAGGGATCACTTCATTAAGTCACACACCAGCACAGGGAGGACACTGTGGATTTGTCAGCCCCTTTTTCACAAACACACTGCAGCTTTTTGCACCAATGCCTCCACAGCTTACACTGTTTGTGTAACCTGTGCAACATGCCACCACCCTCAGAGGCAACCTGCCTCGCCCTACGCTGCACGGGTACCGCTGGCCACCAGTGTGCCACCAGCACACCACCAGTGCAGAGCAAAGGCTGCAGCTCGGCTCAGTTGCCACCAGCCACCGTCCTGCCAAAGGGGACAGGGAAGCACCAAATCAGGCCAGGACATCGCAGTGCAAGGTCTGGTGTGCAGGCCATGCTCCATGATTGCATGCGGTTCTCTTGCATTTTCTGTCTTGGCAATACTTGTCAGCTTTATTAGAAAGCTGGTTGTTGTTTCAAGGCTGCTTTCTAGCCGTTATTGCCAGCTAGGGACAGAGGTGGGGGAGCTGCGCTCTGCACGGCGTAAATGCCAGCTGCCAAGACACCTTCTCCAAGGCCCCATAAAAGCCTGGTTACAGCTCAGGCTGCCTCGTCTCAGCCAGACATCTCTGAGGGTGACCTGGTGCAGGAGGCTGCCACACAGCCAGTCCTGCCAGCTCAAAGTCCTTTGTCCCTGTCCCCATCCACGCAGCAATGTCTCACTGCCCCATTCACTGCTGTGGTTCAGTTGTATTCCTGATGTTCTGGGGTCTCGGAGAGGAGCTGCTGCTTAGCAAAGGAGGTGAAATACCTGCCCCAAGCAAGAGGAAACCCTCCCTGTGCCCCAGGAAGAGCCCAGCACGGTGGGGAGCTCCAAGGCAGGGGAGAAGGAAGAGGATGTAAATCGAACAACAGCAAAGAAGAATGCTGCTATGATTTCCACACAGCCCCCTCCTCCTCCCCAGCACTGTCACTGCAGCCCAGGAAGCCACAGTGACCCACTGTGCACCACTGGCCTCAGAGGCTGTGAGGGGCACACGCTGCACACCAGAATCTGTCACCACCACCCCAAAATCTGGGAGGCCGCATGCAGGGTCCGAGCCCAGCCTTCCCTGGGGGCAACGAGCAGCCCAGCAGCTCCTGACAGTGCCTGCCGGTGTTTGGCGTGTGCAGAGTCAGTGTTTCAGAGCTGCTTTCCAGAGCAAACAATAAATCTTTAGAACAAGTGTGGGGTTCTCTGAAAGTTGCTGAATTCAATGGCTGAGCCCTGCAACAAAGCCTCTTCCTGCGCGCGGTGGCTCTCTGCCCACCACCTCCCTGGGGGGACGGCAGAGGCGGCAGAGAGGAGGTGAGCTCTGGCTCAAGTGTGGAAACTGGGACTGCTGGAGAAAACAAAACCTGTCCAGAGGTTTCAGCAGGCGCCAATGCCCTCCACTGATGCAGCTGGTCCCCAGAGGTGACCGGCATCACCAGCTGCTGCTTTTCCCCACTCTAAGGCACCCGCCTTGCTACGGTGGGTGCTGAAGCCCCCCTGGGGGATGCTGCCAGCACTTCTGCTCACATCGGCTGCACGTGCTAGGTGATGCCCCACAGATATTTCTTCTCACGCAGAGCTCGCGGTTGGTTTCTACACATCACAGGTCTATTCCCATCTAACCACCACCCCACACTCCAAGTCCCTCTTAAGTGTCCTGCTCTGCAGCACTGGCAGGACACAGCCACCCGTCAGTGCAGGCACACACCCATGATCCCCAAGCAGTGCCACTAAAAGCAACCAGCTGCTTCTGCATTTTGCAGATTGATCCTTGCCTGCCAGGAGGCGAAACTCCACATCCGACCAAGCGCTGCAGAGCCGCTGCAGAGCCGCAGCAGGCTGGACGGGCACAGCTGGTGACCCACACCACTGGTCACTATCCAGGTGAAGCCTCATCATCAACCCTTGCGCTTTGCAGAACTCATTAGGCACAATATTTTCCAGAGAGAAAGCTCTCAGCTTTCAAAACTGATCCCTCTGCTTTCTGGGAGCATTTTTGTGGATGCAAATAAACGGTTAAACACATGTAGCTGTCTCCCATGTTAACTTTCCTTGGTGTCACGGACAGCTGATATCCTTCCAGTGCATGAAACCACAAAGTTGAAATAAGTGAACGTGTAGCAGAACCAGGGCTCGGATGGTGAAACCTTCCCAACTAGAGGCTGATAAAATGAAACAGTAAAAGTTTTTCCATAGTTGAGAATAGCCCTGTAATGTCTCCGGGAGGCAGCAAACCTTCCTCTCCGAGGAGGAGGTGAGTAGGCAGCACCAGGCCAGGCAGCCCTGGCACGCACGCACTCAAGGAGAAACGCCACAATACATTGCCATATACTGAGAGACACAAATAAACTCCATTACTATTGTTAATTCTGCAGCGAAATTATTTTTCCAAATCTTTCCCAAACCAGATGTGGAAATATTTAGCTACCTCTGCTCTCCTCCAGCCTCGAGCCTGAACAAAGTGTTTTGAAGTAGATGAGAGGCAGGGGGAGGTGGAAACCGTGACTGGTTTCAGTGAAACTCATGGATTTCCCAATTCATGGTATCATTTACTGACATCATGAAACTAATTTGGGCTTTTTCTTCTGTCTCTTTACAGCTAGGTATGTTCCCCAAGAGGCTGAAATCTCTCTTTCTTTCAAACAAAATTGGATTTCGTTCCTGTAAGGAGTACAGAAATGTAGATCCCATGCCCAGAAGCAAGATTCAGAAATATTTTTTTAAATTAAATATTTTATTAGATGTAGTCAGTGCAAAAGACTAAACTAAAAGGCAGTGACTCCAACAGACCATCTCATCACCACCTCTCCCAAATCACGGATCAGACTGGAAAACATAAAGGAGGTCACCTTGCTTCCCTGCTCGCCTTCGCCCCGTGGGTTACACCACCCTGCTTCTCTGCGGGTTTCCATGTCTCCTGCCTCCTCTGCACACTCCCGTGAAGCTGGGATGCTCAGGACCATGCGGTGCACACACCTGCCCAGGGGATGGGCTTGCTGGGAAGGGCTGCCTGGGGCTGAGCTAGCCCTGGCTGAGGAGCTGCCTGCCCTGGGGATGCACAATTTGCCAAGGGTAAGAAGCTATCCTGGAGATCAAATAGCCAAGCTGGCCATGTGAGGCGGCCACAGGCTGGGTGATGTGCTGGCCAAGGTGAAATACGGTGTGGGCAAGACAGAGCCACACTTGGAGGAGGGGGTAAGGAGAGCTGTGGGCTGCTCCGTGCATCCCCCGTGGGCAGGGGCCGGCCGGGGCAGGGTGCCAACCGTGCAGGGGAGGAAAGGTGCACCACCAGCCACCTCCCTCGAAGCCAACGCCTGCCATGCGGCCAGGCTCTCCCACCACCCTCCTGGGCTGCAAGCAGGGCACAGCAGCAGGAGCTGACCCTGGAGACAGCCCCCCTCACTCCTTGCCCACCACCTGCCCAGCCAAGGAACCAGCCCCTAAGCACAGAGCTCGCCCTTCTGCAAACCACGGTGGCAGCAGTCCCACAGCCCATGGGAGCATGGCCTTGTTTCTGAAGAGCTTGAATTTCCTTCTCCAAGCAGACATCTCCCTGCACACCACACCAAAAGACACTATTTCTCACAGTTTTCAGCATCCACTCAAATAAATATTGTTGGGCAAACTCGGGCACTGTCCATGCTTTTTAAATTGTGCAGCTCACAAGGTGGGTGGGGACTCTGCAGTAGGCAGCAGCTTAGACGTACACGTGCACTTCTGCAGGCAGCTCTGCTCCATCCCGTCACACCAGGTTGTGTCCCCCCCCCAGCCGGCATCATTTGAAACCAGACCCATCCCAGCAGAACTGGCTCTGGGGCTGGCATGGGGCCCCACCCTGCACCCCATCCTGCGGGCAGCCCGGAGTTAATGCCCGCACCCTGTCTTCACTGCCTGCACACCCTTCTCCCACTCCCCATGAGAACAACATGTTATCACTCCCATTTGACTTGACGTATCATGAAAGCACAGATGAGCACTGAGAGCAGAGAGAAGCACTAATTTAGGAAAAGTACTAATTAAACATGTTCTGGGTGGTCTCATTTTGGCGTTTCGCCTTTGGGGTTAGGCTGGTTTTGCTGCCACTTCCTTCTCTCACATGTTTTCTCCTCTATCACCTTTCCCTGCACACTTGCACATACAGCCACCCCGAGGAGATTTCCGTGGTGGCTGGTCCTGGTGTCTGGATGTCACAAAGCCCCACTGGCCACTCCCTACTCGGGCACAGAGCAGGAATTTACCTTCATTTCACCGGGCTGTGCTGCATCCTTCCCCTGCGCGCAGAGCTCTGGCTGCCTTGCAGCACAAGCCAGGGCAGGTCACAGACACAGAGGCATGGAGGCATCACCAGCCCCAGAAATGAACGCAGCTTTCGAGAGACAGATGTCCAGTGATGATGTTAAGCAATTATTTCCTTATACTACTTCTTTCGCTACAAATCATGCTACAGTTTGCAGTTTTGGTGGAAAGCATAAAGCTATTATTAGATTTCACTGGAACTGGGCCAGCTGCGGCAGGTAAGTGTCTGGCCCTCTGTCCCAAATGGCACTCACTATCTTAAGTGCATTTGCAAAGCAGTGGGTAGTGCAATCACTCTCCACGCTGCATGCAGGTTTTGGCCTCCCACACATGATACCTACCGCAACATCTCTCTTTGCACCTAGGACAACATGAGAAGTACGATCTGAAGCCCGTTTTGCTGTTGCTTCTGCACTGTGTGTTGCCGAACTAATTTCCATGCAGTTTTGCACAGAAAGTCAGCTCCTCTGTGGCTTTAAATTCCAGACTCACCTCTGAAGCCTTATTGCAAGGGGGAGGCACTGTGAGACAGAAAGCTCTGGAAGAAGGGAAGAACACTTCTCTTTGGGAAAATGCGCGTTACCAATGAAAACCAGGATGGGGATTTTCAAAAGCAACGGAAGATCTCTATGGCAGCTGGGTGCCCAAGAGCCCCATGAGTTAAACTTCCCCCAGGTGGGGGTCCAAAAGCCACCAACGTAAGCGGTCATGGGCTGGAGGGCCCCAGATCTGCTGTGTGACACTTCCCAAAGCCTTTCCATTCCTTCCCAGAGTGGGAAACCAGGGTCATGTCAGCAGTCAGAGTGCTTGGGACCAGCCCGCCAAGCTCTCTCCAGTATTTGAGCTCTCACGCCTGTCCTCCACAAGCCCAGCCTGAATTCTGAAAGCAAACTTCTGCCAGGGACCTCCAGACCTGCCAGAGGGGCAGCGACTGCAGTCCAACACCCAGCATGGAAACGAGCTGCCTACAGAAGGTGATCCCAAGGAAAATCACAGCGAGAGGATTAAAACTCATCCACGAGAGCACGGTGCCTGCATGCGGGCAGAGCTGCCCAGGGTCCTCCCCACCTCTCTCCTGGTGTTCCTGGGCTGGCCATGGACCTGCTCGCTTTGGAAATGGACGTCCTGTGCAGAAGTGGCCCATGGGGTGACCAGAGGCTCAGAGAAACCTGTTTTCCTGCTAGCTTGTTGGATGCCAGGTCCCAGAGATGCACAGCTTCACTGCTTGGGTTTTCTTTTCACCAGTCCTAGGAGCTGGGTTTTAGGAATACATCTTCCAGGTAAAAAGCCAGGAGCAGACTGTCTTTCCTAGGAGGAGGGCCAAGGCATCTAAAGATAACCTCTAACCCACCATTTCACAAACTCCTCACACGTCTAAGAGATGTCTCCTGGGGCTATTGCCTTGAGCTGCACAAAATAACTTTTGGACAACATAATTTAATACTGCATGTCATATGGCAGAGGTTCATGGGATGGTCAAGGAGCATGATACAAAAAATATTCAGCTGGAAACACCAGTTTTCCTACTGCATCAGCATAACAAGGACTTTTGCAAATGTCTGATGTTGGGACTGCTTTGTATTGCAAATGTCCCTGTCTAATCTAGAGCTAAATAACAGTTAAATAACACATTATCCTATCATGACATTTTGCTTTGCTAGCAGAGCACAATATTTACATGTACATGCCCACAGTACTGCATTTCTAACAGAATGCTGTATTAATGACAAATTGCAAGTTTGGTAACACAAGTCAGAAAAAGTTTTAAACCTGCTGGCTTCGGGGACGTAAGATGAGCTTGTTTAGACATAGAGAAATTGTAAGAGCAGACAAAGTCATCGTATGCCATTTGAATAAATATTGATCTTCAAAACTGTTAACAGCTTTGCACACAAGATGCCTGAGAGCATCCATAACAGATAATTTCTCATTGCTATTCCAAATGTGTGAGAGTAGCTTTGCTTTCAAGATGCAAGCAGCAGTTCACTCACAGGTCAGCCTATCTTCTGCTGATGGTACTTGCTTAAGGATGAAGCCATGGAACATCTCCATGACCAACAGGCTCGTGGTTACCCCATGAAGAGCCACTGCTTCTCGCAGTGAGAGCAAAGCGAGGAGTGCTCCAGCGGTTTTCAGAGTGACCTTGACGTACAGCATCGATCGCTCCTACCCCTGAGAGCTCTGCTTTTTGTGTCCTGCCTCCATCCCCTCTCACGCTGCATCAAAAAATCTCTGCAGCAGTTTTGGGTCATGTCTCACACAGCAGCATCTCCTCCTCTGCCCTCTTTCCTGTAGCTGCTGGATTTGATACATCCACAGGGACAGCTCACACTCCAGCCAAGCTCTTAAACTCAAAAGGGCTGGAAATATCCAGGGAAATGGGTCTGAGCTGACCCAGGGCTCTGCACAGGTCCAGGTCACAGCAGCAATGCGAAGGGTTTGCCTAGGACAGGCTGGAGTATCTCACTCTTCCCTGCCCTGAATTTACTTGGAATATTTTACAGGCAATTTTCTATCGAGATGTCGACCGCACTATCAACCCGCCCCCTCCCCTGCACATAATCAAAATATTTTGATAACTGAAAAATGTCAGGCAATACAGCAAATTCTGCAGTAAATAAATAGAGCAAATAACTGCAAAGACAAGGAGGGGAGGAGTGGGGAGCTGGTCTCTCTGCAGAAGGTTTCCATCCTTGAGCAACAAAAAAATAGGTTAAAATTACTGCTTCAACAAAACCAATCATTTTTCTACAAAAGTAATTCCACCTCTGGTGGAAAAGGGAAGTTGATGGCAGGGAATCGCATGCTGCTGGTTCACACCTCTCTGCTCTGGAGGGCCAGTGCTCCTTCCGAGAGCACAGCACAGCCCCACGGCACGACGGTGGGTTGGCCCAGCAAAGGCCAAGCTGCTCTTTGCAGCAGACAAGTAGCGATTAGATGAATTGCCTGGCAAACAAGCCCTCAGTGAGATACTAAACACGTACCAAATATGTGTGACAAATTGCAATGACAAGGTTGTGCTGGCAGGCTGGATGGCGGGTAATGAAATCCCTGTCCAGACAGTGCTACGCTCCGGGCACTCTCTGAGCCAAGAGAAGGCAAGAGATGCTGCCAAAAACCCATCGGCACGACCACCACACCCATTTTCCACACTGCGGCGAGCAGCCCAGGCCGCTACAAACGCTGATGGTGCCCGGAAAGCTGAGTCTGGGACTGCCACACCACGCACAAAGCTGGGGGGAACTGCAAAATGCCAGGGCTGGTGAAGGAGAGCAGATGAAGGAGACCCACACAGAACCCAAGCACAAAACCAACCCTTCCGTCTGGCTGCAGGGGACCGAAACGCCAGAGGAAGGGTTAGTGCAGAAGCCAGAGCTGGAGATGGGCGCTTTACCACGCCGTGTGGGGTAATGCAGCCAGTGAGGCATGGCTCACCGTTCTGCACGTGGGGAACCATGAGGTGCTGTGGCCATGGGCACTTGCTCCCTGTCACTGCCACGGGCATCCCGGGCTGCCCACCCATGCAGCCCCTGCAGATACAGGAATGTCCTTTTCCATGCCAAATCCCGGTGCCAAGATGCGGTCTGGGGCTGGCCACTCACCCAGAAGCAGAGGCAGTTTATTAGGGGCCCACTTTTGAAGAGATGTCTCTCTTCAGCCATTTGTCCCCTCCAGTGTCCCACCAGCAGCACTACGCAAGGGGTATGTAACCTCCAAGCTTTTCCCGTTATTCTCCTTCCACCTGTGGACAGCAAAGGTACGCCTGGAATTTGGGCTGGCACTGGACAAACAGAAGCGGGTGTCCCAAAGCAAGTTTCCCACCTTTGTCACGAACTCACAGCACAGAAGGGGTGGCCACTGCTTGTCCCTGCTAAAAGGAGCAGAAGCATTTCAGTGGGCCACGTATAATAGATGCAGCAGAGGGATGTTCATTTTTTTAACTAGTTCCATAGCTGCCACCTCTGCAAAGGCATCACACTGTGACTATTTGACAAGCCCCATCCTGGCCGGGTGTCTGTACCCCATGGGTGAGGGAAAGCCAGTGGGTCTCGCTGCCGCTTGCCACTTTCTCTGGAGTGAAATGGCAATGCCCCAAGAGCCAGTGGAAGCGAAACGGCGATGGCCCGAGAGAGAGCAGCTGCTGGGGATGCAGCACCCAGGCAGGGACCCCACAGGTGTGCCCGTAGGAGGGCAGTGCCGGGGGAGAAGCAGCAAACAGCTTCACTGGGGTATTTTGGGCTTTCTGCTTTCAGCCCGAGTGATCTGCAAGGCGCAGCTCAGCTTCAAGGAGGCGGCCGTAAAGCATCCATCTGCAGAAATACCCCAGCAAACACAATCCCTCGCCCTCCCCCTCGGTTTCTGCGAGCAGCATTTATTCCTTGCTCTCGCTGTAGATCCGGCATGCCGAGTCCTTTCTCCCCAAGAGTATTCTCCCTTTACAAAGCAAGATCATAAAGCAGTGACATAATCCAAGCTTGGCAAACACTTTTGCTGATGTTAAGCCAGTGCCTTTCGTGGTTCTCACTGCTGCTTTCGAGTCCACGATATAGATGGCGCAACCGGCTGATTAAATGTGCAGGAGCCTCCCAAGATACCATTTCATGTGAAACGCTGACATTTATATTTGACATTCCAATAAGTGTGGGGCCTTTTTTTTTTTTAATTAGTTCTCACAGGGGTGCAGGTCAGACACAGCTACACAATGAAGATCTCCATAGAATAGGTATGATTCAAACAGATGACTCCTGGCCAGACTTCCTAACCCATCTACCTTGCAGCGGAGCCTCGAAGCCAAATTAATTAGAGGCCACCCACAAGTAGATGTGAGAGGTGTAGGTGAATCTCTTCACCCATTCATTCCCCACCACATCTGCTGAGATCTCGACGTACACACTAAGGGTGAGTGGGAGGGCTTTGGTGCTATATAAATGACTAAATTATTTTCGTTTTGACACCAAAACGCAGTCAGCCAGTGAAGCCAAGTAGTAAACAATAGTAGTAATGTGAAAAAAAAAAAAGAGGAGAAAAAGAAAAGAATTATATATGATGCCTCAATGAAGAGGTGTGATTGTTGGCAAAACATGTCCTGTTTGAGTTTATGGGAGGTACAGAGTCTTTTTATTAGGGATACTTTTTGCTATTAGTGTAATAAAATAGGACCAATTGTTTCTGCCATCTGAGAAAACTCTTGGTGGAACAGGCAGAAATCCAGGAATAATTAAGAAAATAATAGTGCACACCCAACAAGAAAAACATTATTTGTTTAAAGATGAAGTCCCTCAAGAATACTTGGTAGTGATTGCGTTTCTTTCAAAAGGGGGGAAAAACCCTTCTAAATGAAAAGCAGCAGCCATCAGCTAGTTTCTGAGATCTCGAGTGGAAAAAGCACAGAGCTGCAATACCCTTCAGTGGTAAGAGCTTTTCCGTTTTCACCGCTCTTATCAGCCTTTGCAAGTTGCAAAATAATAGTGTTTTGCCCTTACATGTTTCCATCAGAGGATCAGAAGTGCTTCACAAAGCATAATTAATTGAGCTTCACTGCTCACCTGTGAGAACAGAGCAATTATTTTAGCAACAGGGTTTGGGTTTTTTTGCTGTTTGGGGTGGGGGTAGAAGTAAAAACTGCAACAGAAGATTACGAACCCAACAAGCCAACATGAGACTTCACAGCTTTGCCCATTCCCAACAACGGATGCGACAGACCTGGAAGTTTTGGACATCCAGACTTGGGTTGTCCCTTCAGAAGGGACCACTTTGCCCCAGCATCACTTTGCCCCAGGCCTCAGCTGGCCAGGCTTCTTACTGACACAAATTACCATCCTCCCAAGCTCTGACTCGTTGGATTCAAAAATCTTCAGCAAACCACATCTTCAAACAGCTCGCCTTGCCTGCAAGTGTGTCCTGGTGCCATCCCGTACCCAGGATGTGCAATGCGAACCCCAAAATCCTACTCTCATCACTCCTGGGGGACTCCAGGCAGGTTAGGAAGCTGTGCCAGCCGCGCACAGGAACACGTTGGGGAACATCTGAGCCTGTGGGTTGGGAAGAGGCTGTGAATCAGTGTTTGTGGAGAACTTGAGTATCACATTAATGGGGGGAAAAGAAATTATAAACCTCCATCTGATATCGTGCACAGTGTCTGGACAGACGCACACGCCAAATAACAGGAAATCAGCTTTTGCCCAACTGGGACTGAAAAAGCATCATCCCGCCTCGGGATGGTTTACACGAGGCCGTAAGCCACGGAGCCAAGAGGCAGTGGAACGACCCCGTCTGCACGAAGGGCCAAGCTGAGGTTACCCATCAGTCCCGTGCAGATCTTGTGATTTTTTTTTCCCCCATATTTTCCCATTTCCTGCGAGAAAACCCCCAGAGAGTTTTCCTCTGCACGCACGTTTTTTCTGCCGCGGAGCCGCGCAAGCCCCGGCTCCCGCACTGCCCGGGCACGGACGGCACCTCCGCGGCGCCGGAGCCGCGGGCAGGTGAATCCACCCCCGGGCACCTCCCGCCGCCGCCTCCCCGGGCTCGGTGCGACCCGCGGGGCTGCCCTCCGCCTCTCCGCCAGGCAGCCAGCCCGCACTCCCACGCGGGAACATGCCCACGCTGCTCCGAGATACTCATCTCCCGCCCCACCGAGGCCGGTACCGGCAGACGCCCGCCCGGTCCCAGCCGGGAGCATCGCCCGGTCCCGTCCCGTCCCGCCAGCCCGCCCGCCCGGAGCCCGGCTGCGGCCGCCCCACCCCGCTCCCGTCCCCGCGGCCGTGCCCGTCCCCCTCCCGCCCCGGCGGGCGGTGCTGCCGCCGCCCCCGCTCCCAGCAGCCCTTGCAACCGCCTACAATGAAATTTGCGAAGTTTTTTCGGTTTCGGCGCCATTTTCGAGTGGACTCGGAGGTGAGGAGGGAGGGCGGGCAGGGCGGCGGGGCCGGGGCGCCGCGGGGGGCCGACCGCTGCCCCCCCCTTCCCTCCCCCGCCGACGGGACGGCTCGGCCCGGCCCGGCCCNGGGGCACAGCGCGGCCCCCTCCCGCCGCCTCCCCCCGCCACCGTGGGTGGGGTCGCGCGGCTCCCCGTGGAGGGGGACACCGGAGAAACTTCGGGGTGCGGTGGGGGGAGAAGCTGTAAAAAAACTTTTTTTTGGCGGGGGGGTGGGGAAGCTGCGGCACCGAACAGCGCCCCCCGCCCGCCCGCGCGCGAGACGCCGCCCCGCGCCGCNCGGGAGCGGCGCGCGGCGCCTTCCCCCCGCGCAAGGCGCGTCCCGCGGGGGGGCACGGTTCCCACGTGGGTGCGGGGCGCCCCGTCGAGCCGCCCCCCCTCCCCTCGGGACGCCTTTTCCTCGTGGGCTTTTCATTATTAATAATTTTTTTTTTTTTTTGCTGCCTTGCGGGGGGCCGCGCCCGCCCCCCGCAGGTGTGGCTGCGGGCCGGGGGTTGTTTTGCCCGTTTTTCTCTTTTTTTTTTTTTTTAACGAAAACCCGGGGGCTGCCGGCCCCCACTTCGTTCTGGCGCCGGGCCTGCGCCCCCCGGCCACCCGCGCTCGCCCCCGGCTCCCGCTGCCAAACGGGCGCACGTGAGAATAGAGGTTTATACACTTTTAAAAAAAGATATATTACTAGTATAACAAAAAAAATAATTCGGTAAAATTATTTAAAATATTTTTTTTAAAAATTGGCAGCCAGCTTTAGGTATTTTTTATTTTTTTCCGTTGCTGGTGACTTGCTTTGCACAGGAAATTTGAATATCCTGGCGAAAGCCGACTTCCAAGCGCGGCTGTGCTGCGGGGATGGGAGCACCGCGCTGGGAGTTTTTCCCTTTTTAATTTATCCTAAATACAGGATTTTTCCCACATGTGCATCGAGTACCTAAAGACAATTTTGTGCGTTGAGAGAGCAAGTTTTCCAAGGTTAGAACGTGAATTGCTCCCCCCAAAAATGAAATTAATTTGAGCCCGTGTGTTGTACGTGCTTGTACGGGTGTAGGTGAGGGACCATCTGCTGAGTTCCATGATCTTCTGCTCTGAAGAAAACCAAAGAGCTCTGTTGCTCACCATCAGCTGTGAAAGTCTGTATTTAGTTAATCCACTTTGGTGGGAAATACAGTAAAACTGAACTGCTAATGCAATAAACGTTTATGGAATATAAGAGGGAAGTTTTAAGTAATGCTTCAGGCGAATGGACCCAAATATTAAAAAAAAGAAAAAGTACTGTGCGCTTGTTATGTTTCAAATTAATGTTCATCTGACAAAAAAAAATTGTTGTGTTTTTTTTTTCTGTTCTTAACAAATAAACTTTATAGGAGTCGGGCTTCCAGATCTGTCCCTTGGTGTTTAAAACTGGATGAGATGACAATGCAAAAAAATGGAAGTAACAAGAAGCATCATAGTTTTCTTCTCCTCAGCAGTGTTAAGAAAAAACTGTGGATCCTGGAATTTTACTGTGGATTTTACTGGTTTTCTGGAGTACTGTAAGTGGAAGCCTTATCCCGCAGGGCCTTGTGAGCACCAGTGGCTCTCCCTCGTGTTAACAGCCTCGTCTTGATAAATACAGACGATGCTCCTAGTAACAGCATCGGGGTCGAGTTTCAAACCGAGTGAAGTTAACGAATTAATTTTTTGCATTATTTGAATTTGCCCTTTGTGGCTGCAGTTTGGTTTCGGGTGTTCTGCCCCACCTAAGAGCACAGGAACGTGCAGTTTAATGTGTGAAAGGTACGCCGTGCTAAAACTAAAAAGTAGCTCTAAGACGCTGTTATTTATATGAAATCCATGCTGTTTCTCTGACCTTTTTCTGGGTAGATTAGCGAGAAAAAATTATTTTTGATGAAGTGTATGAGAAATTCTCTGCTCTCATGTGGCTTTGACATACAAACAGGGAGAAAATATATTTTATGCATTTATTTAGTGTCACCCAGGAAGAAGTGTTAGCTGGCTAAAACGCGCGTAACAGCGATTTTCACGTGACGTGGGTGCGCCGAGGAGACGCGCTGTAGATGCCCGTGCAAATGAAAGTAACTTGGCTGCGTGCAGTTCCCACGTCTGACTGTTCGTGCTCTTTAGTAGTCATTTCTCTTCACGCAGCCCTCGCTCGACTTCAGCAGCCTCGCGGGGCAAGTCGTATTGGAAATGTAATAGCTGGAAGCATTTGGTGGTTGTCGATCAAGCATCAGGTCTGATTCCAGCTATTAGCCACATCTGTAAATATTAATACGTGACTTTTGTTGAAATTTCGTTGTTCAAAGGAAGGCAGCAATGAAAGCGGTGTGATTTTTCAGACGCAGACAAAGTGTTTCGGTGCTGCTACTCATCCCCTTATTTTTGTTTTGTTACCATAATTGTGTCTTGCTAATTAATGTCTGGGACCTTCAGCTGTAATGAGATGATTTATTTTAGTCTTTTTGTAAAATAGTAAATGCTTTTTTTTTTTTTAATTCTTCTTTCAAATGAGAACAATGACTTCATGATTTGTTTGTGCCTGTCTCCTGAAAAACTGTTCGATAGCACAGCTGGGGTTTTTTTCCTGTGCTTTATGTGTATATATATATATATATATGAAATTATTAATATTTAGTTGCCTTTGAGCTTACCTAGCCCTGAAGTGTGCGAGTCAGTGAAGGCTCTGTATGCAAATCTGTCCTGTCATGGGCTCGTATATTTATTTCCTTTCCTTTCCCCTGGTGCTCTTTCTCACTTTTTTTTTTTCCTTTTTTTTTTTTTTTTTTTTTTTGTTTTTTTTTCCTTTTTTTTTTTCTTTTTTTTTTTTTTTTTTCTGGTTTCAGTGTCGGTGAGGAGGGACTAGGTTGTGTTTTTAAGGGAACACGGTATTTCAGGGTGAATTTGTTTTGGTTTTGTGTGTGTGTTTGGGCTCAGGGCGAGGGGGGGTGTTTTTTACTTAATTGCCCAATATACTTTGGCAAGCAGAAGTTGCATTGTTTTGTGAGCTACATTAATGGATTTCTGCATGTTCAAATCCCCCGCTTGTTGGAGGGATTTAATTAAACCTCTGTAGGTGTCCAGCTTATGTAGGTGACAGGTAGAAGTCTCGATTTCTGGAAATAGTTGGGGTACACACTCTGGGCGTGGAGCTTGTGGCAGCAGAAGAGCTGTTGTGATTCCTTTGCATCAAAATGGAATTTTCGGGGTGGGTCTCTTGATATTTGGGGCTACCAGCACAGTGGGGACCCCCAGTTCCCGGCCATGGTGGGATGCTGCTTGAAGGTTGGGGTGCTTCTGGGACACTGCCTCCCCTGGCAGTGAGGGGCTGAGCACCCAACAGTGCCACCAAAAAAAAAAAATCCAGCCCCCAGACAGCCTCTCTGCATCTTACCTGCTTGTCCTAAGGGTGGTTTATCACCTGAATCAGCATCAATAAGATATTTTCTTTGCTTCTGGTCTGCGTAGACCAATAGGTTGCTCTTGCTGTTGCTGTTTTAACCCCTTCAGGGAGGGCAGGTAGGCTTGCTGCCGGCCGTGGTTGTGCCCAGCAGGTTCCCTGCTCGCCCCTGGAGCTGCTGCTGGTTTCGGCTGGCAGGAGGCTCCTCGCTGTGCAGCACCAGGGTTGTGATTCGGGGTCACCAGATTGCCTGGGTACCACTGCCCAGAGTCAGCTCCTGGCAGCAATGGTGCCAGTAGCCCCGGCTGCAGGAACGGGGAGAGGAGGGATGCAATTGCTGTTTTAAGTGCTACTTCATAGATTGCCCTATTAAGGGGTGAAAGCTTGATTTTTTTAGTTTTTTTTTTTACACACCCCTGCTCCCCCCCCCCCCCCAAAAAAAAAAAATCTAAAAATGTTTGCACCCACCTGAGCCTTTGTGTTCCACAGGTGGCTAGGGAGGGGAGCACTCTGAGGCTGCCCGACAGCCCCGTCCCCCCTCCCAAAGCCGTGACTCTGCAGGCACCTCGTAAACCCTTCTGTGTGTTGCTTTCTAGTTCCCATTGAAACAGGGATTGCCTCGTGTCCACGGAGATCCAATGCAGAGGGAGCCGATGCGCCTGCATTCCAAGGTGAGTTGGGGAGGTAAGATCGTGTACCTGCAGCATCTGCATCCCTCTGGATAAATGCAGGTTCCTCTGGAATGTGTTTCCCTTCCTGGGCACTGCAGGTGACACCTCGGAGAGGTCGAGATAAACTCAGATCATCCTGTTCAGCTGCCATCTTTCTGATTTAACACTGAGAATCCAAAGCACAAACTTAAGTTTGAAAAATTCTGAAAGAAGCTAAAGTGTGAGATGGGATGATTCAAACACAGAGTTTTCTATTGCTTAAAATAATTACGCTGTCAGGTCATAAACACGCATATTTTCTCTGATACATATTTCACTGCCTATCCCAAATTTCCACTTGCCCCATACCCAGTGTGAATGTTGATTTTCTCCCTGTCCTAGAGAATACGCTGGTGGATGTGTATTGAGCACACGCTTTGGAAAGCCCTCCTTGCTGAAGAGAGCTCTTGCCCCCCTTGTCGAACTAGGCTAAACTCTTGGGTTTATATATATATATAAAAACATGAATTAAAACATGAACCTCAAACACAATCAAATGGATTCTAGAGCTGAGCTTGTTTGCTGTTGCTGGGGTTTTTTTGAGTCACTTGAAGAGAGAAGAAATAAGACTACACAGGTACAGTCAAGTAAAACATCGTTACAGAAATAATTAATGGTAAAATTACGTGGGGGCTTGTTTTGTTGTGGCTTGTACGGGTTTGACTTTCTTTGGGTATTTGTTGGATTTGCAGTGAGTTGCAGTTGCTCCTTAAAGAGCTGGACCTCGTGCTATCAGTCCTAAGGACACTGAAGTGGTGAAAAAATACCACTTTTTTGTTGGCAAATATTTGGTTTAAAATTTGCAATGATTTGGCACTGATCACAAGAGCTTTTGAAATTCCTATTTTTAAGTTTACTAAACAGGCAGGGACTAGGAGGAGGACAGGCTGGAACTCGGCTCACCGGCGTGTTCAGCGCGAGGGGACGGCACAAGCATTTGAACTAATGGCGTCATTTCTGACATTGTTCAGGGCTTTTTGTGATGCTGCTTTTTAAGAAAATGAATTGAAGGAAGTTGTCACATAACTGGGGGGAAAAAAAAAGTCAAAAGGAAACACAAAAAATGTCAGGCTATCTGCGCAGCTCCTGTGCAGCCCTCAAGGCTGGCGTGTGCCTCTGGCAGCTGCGTGCTTCAGAGCTGGAGCCTCCTTTCTGCCCTGTGCTGGTGTTTCCTTCTCTGGTACAGGCAGGGGAGGTGAGGACTTCCCAGGGTACATTGAATTTCTGGTTGCATAAGGTTTGGCTATTCAAATAGTAAACAATCATAATTCAGTCTTTAAAAAAAATTATATTTTAGACTCCTTAAAAATCTAAATGAGCCAAATAAAAATATTTTAAGGAGAGCTTAACAGGTTTGAGCTGTTGGAATCTGGTTTTAAATATTAACATTGTGGCTTTTGGAAACTTCTTGTTGTTGGGCAGCCCCTAAGGGGAAAGTAGACGGTAACATTTCCCTAGAGACAGTTTGGAAGGGCCAGGAAGGTCAAGAGCAGCAGGTCTGCTAGATCTGAAAGTGTAGATTTGCTGAGGCTGGAATATTTTTGGGGGTGGGGGGACAGTTTGTTTTTGATTTTGTTTCTGAAACTAGTTTGTTTGCACTGTGTAACTGTTTGTTTCTTATAGTTACAGACTTTCTGATAGGATCCATGAAGAAAAAAAAATGTCCTGTGGTAATGCATGCACGTTAAATGTCTTCATTGTAGAGCGTTCTTCAGTACCTTATGTCATGATTTAAAAAAAAATAATATATATATTCAAAATACCATTTGGAATGTCAACATTCAGTGGGCTTTGAGGAGATGTAGCAGCACATCATGGTTTGTAGGGACAAGGAGATACAGACCATTCTGGGCTGCCTCATTACCTCAAGGATAAGACAAGACAGTGAGCTTCTGGTTATCATAGATGTGGAAGCTAATGCATTCCCACGTATCTCTTTAGTTCAGTTGAACAGGTACGTGTCAGGTTCTCTTGGTGCTTGTGTCTGTGCACATCCTCTACAGCTACAAACACATTCCCTGTGAGTTTGTGTGTGTGTCTCAGCAGGGCTGGCCCTGCAGGCAGGAAGGACTTGTAGCTCTGTTTTGTTCTCCAGCATGGGCACGGCCGATGCTGGCTTGGGCACCGTGCCTTTGGCTGGCGCCTCACCCCTTGCCTGTTGCTCTTCCATCCTTTCCCCGGCAAAGGATGGGCCAAGGAACCCTGTTGCCCCGTGTTTGGGGGGGAAGGGGGGTCGGGAGGCTGTGGAGAAGCGCTAGGATGGAGAGCTGTCAGCAGTGCTCTAGCAGCACGTAAATACTGGAGTTGGGGATTGCCTGTTGCTCTCCAGTATTGCATTGCTGCTTTAGTGAGGCTGGAAATCGGTCCCTGCCGCGGGAGCTGGGGCTCTGGCTCTCTTGGCACCCCACGGTGCCTTCCACACCCCTGCTGGGGGGCTCTGGCTCCCACACCAATAAACCACTGCGGAGGCAGCAACCAACGAGGGTGTGGTGTCGTTAATGGGGGGGCAGGGTGGGGGCTGCACCCTGACACCCCTGTGCTGGGGGGGGCTGGCCTGGGGGGGGGAGATGGGGCTGAGCCCCTCCCTGGCATCTCCTGGGTGAGGGAGGGCCCGGGGGGTGCACGGTGGCAGCGGGGGACAAAGGTAGCACTGGCCCCTGGGGGTGTGCCCCTCACTGCACCCTGCTTTGGGGGGTGTCAGGGCTGTGAGGGCAGGGGGACCAAAGCTGGGTGTGGGGGGATGAAGGAGGGGCCTGTAGCTGTGCCTGGGGTGCTCCATGGGAGGGATCCACTCTCCCTGCCACCATCAGGGTCCCCAGGCCAGGCCCAGCCAGGGTAGGGGGTGGCTGGTGCCCAGCCCCAGGGCAGCATGGGCCATGGTGGGAAGAGTTGGGGGGGGCCTGGAGCACCTGAGGGTTTGTCTGCAGAGCTGTCACACCACAGCGAGCTCCCCTGGGGTGAGCTGAGCCTCTGCTGAAAAAGTTATCCAGCTCTGCCCTTGGGGTCCTGCCAGCTTCTCTCAGTGGCCACCATGGAATTGGGGATGCTCGTGGGGAGGGCTGGGATGTCACCTTCCTGGCGGAGCACCCATCCCCTGAGGTAGAAGTGCGTTGTCCGTCTTGCTGGTGATGGCGCCTCATTAACAGCCCCGATCCTGCCATCTTGGGCGCTGGTGGCTGTGCATCCCAGAAGATTTGTTTTTTCCACTATTTTTTGGAATTAACAACGCACGGTCAATAGTTGTGGGGCAGGGGGGTGGCGGGGGAATGTCCTCTTGCTGATTTACAGCTTAACCGCGGCTCCTGGTCTGCGCAGCAAGCATCGGCTCCGCTGGGAGACCAGCACAGGGGACCCCCCGCACTCAAACGTTGCCAGCACAGGAGAGGTGCAAAAGGTGTGTGTGTGGGTAGGAGCAACTTTTGAAAGCCTCTGCCCACAAACAGGTCAAAGTAACAGTATTTGGACACACAATCAGCCCATTTCTTTCACTTGTGTCTGTAGAACAGTTTATTCCTGCTTTCTACAACTCAAGCCCTTAATCGCCATATGAAAGGCTGCTTTCCCTCAGGAAAACAACTTAACATGGTTTACAGGGAAATGGGTCAGTAAAGTGATTCACTCTGTACTTCTATAGTTTCATTAATTTTAAATCAGATTATTTTTATAAAAGTTTTCTGCTGTTACCATTTATAGATGGAGTGTAAGAGTTAAAAGTCAGGTTTATTCCTTTTTAGACTTCTGTATTGTGATCAGTTTGATTTTACTCAGCTAGAAGACGAGATTTCCACCTCATTCACAAACAAGACTCTCGCTAAAACACTGTTTTCAGGCTGCAGTCTCCTGCCAGGATCAAAATGACTCAACAGTAACGGGAGAGTAAAAGCACCGCACGGTTTTCAGAGCAGCGGGGAAACAGAAAAGTTAGAGGCTGAATCAAGCCAATAAGAAAAATGACCCTGGGGGAGATAGAAAAACGCCCCCGTGGAGGCGGCTGTGCTGTGGGTAAGCGGCACAGAGCTGTGGGAGGGGTCCCTGTCTGACCCCTGGGCTCGGGGTGATGGATGTGCCGTAGCCGGGGTGCAGGGGTGTCGGAGCGAGGGCTGGGGGCACAGCGCGGGGCTTTGCATCCGCCACAGCAGAGACCGTGGTGCCTGGTGAGCAGTCCTCTGCTGCACCCAGTACCCTGGGAGCCTGTCTCTGCTCTGCTCCAGATATTTCAGGATATTGCCAAATATTAATACAGAAAGCCCAGGGGTGGACATCCAGCTGTGGATGAGAAGCTGGGACAGCTCCTGCCATTTTTTTTCCCTTAAATGTAAAAGTTTGCCTTCAAAGTGTTTGCAGGTTGACTTCACTACTGCATTTGAGCAAAAATTACTTAAAAAAAAAAAAAAAACATAAAAAAAAAGCAACAGAAGCCCTTGCAGAGCATCCTTGCTCTGACTTCAGTCACCCGGAGACCCTTCTTACACTGCACCGCCTCCGGCTCTGCATTGCCAGGGACAGCTCTGCAAGCGGCGTGCAGCTGTGCAGAGGCAGCAGCACATGCAAAGCAGCTTGGGCAAGCCTTTCGCTCGTGTAGGATAAAGCAAGATGGGGTGGTTTTTTTGTTTAAATGTGAAGTCTGCTGCATCAGGAACTAATGTGACTACCGTGGAGTGAAAGTCTTTGAGCTTCTTCAGTAGTTTTTGGTGTGATTTTATAAACAAGCTGGAAGGCAGCGGTTCCCTGTGGTAGGTAAATTACACAGCTGCATGGCTGCTGGGTTTAGTAGGTAGACACTAGACAAGCTTATTAATTGCACACTTCTACACCTATTTTTTTTAATTTCACCTAGACTGAAACCCTCCCACATACTAAGACTGAGGTTATGTTCTTCTGCTCCCAGTACCAGGTACCTCCATTAGAGAGGCGGTGGTGTGGGAGCCAAATGAGGTGTTGCAGATTCTTGTAAACACTAAAAGCAACCCAAAAAGCCACCTTATCTACCTTCAGCATTTTCCTGCTCACCTCCTTTGATGCAAAAGGAATTTCTGGCACAGGTTAGCAGCTCATTGTGGTATCCAGCATTATCTTGCTTTCCTTGCACTTCTTGCCCACCCACCTCATCTGCTTTTCCTCCTCTCACATCCAGCGCGCCCTGAGCCAGGGCTGGCTTTTGGAGGTGTTTGCACAGTGCCTTGCACAGCAGCAGCTCCCAGTGAGAGATGCTAATAAGTTCTAATCCTGCTCTTAGCACTATGGAGGAGAAGAAACACTTTATATGTCTCACTGTCTCCTAGCAGGGGTAATTTTGGGTAAGTAAGGTGACCCTGTACCCAGTTATGCAGCTGGCTTCAGTGGGAAGCAGCCAGCATCCCCGATGCAAAGCTGCACAAAAGCCAAAATGTCCTCAGGTTAAATTAAACGGGGCAGGTAGCAACTGCATGGCAAAGGAGAAGCCAGCTCAGCCGCTCTGCCAGTAAGGGTTTGCTAAAGCAAGAGTGCACTGACCAGAGCAAATGCTGGCGCTCGGGTGACTCAGTGGTTCTTGGCAACAGACTCACCAAATGGAAGAAAAATACAAATCTTTTAATTTCTGAAGCAAATGATAAGACATTGCTCTCAGCAATTTCTCACATAAACCCTTTCTTGTGCGCTGTTCAATTTACAGAACATTGAAGATTACTCAGAATATGATTCAAATAGAGCATATATACATTTGTAAACTGTCCAGAGTTCATTCTCATGCCACATGCTCCGCAACAGAAAATAGCTTCCACCTCATACTGAAAAGAAATGATCTGAGTGTGCACAACCGCTGGGCAAGGTCTGATGGCAGGGAGGGGACTAGGTGGTGTGGAAGGTGCAGCTAGACAAGAGGGGGGTTGTGGTTATTCTTTACTAGAAAGCACAAGACAGTTTTCTAATTCCAAGCGTAAGGAGTTTACACCCCAAAAGATATTTCTACCTCGTATTCTGTATTCTCTGGTTGCTATTGGGTATTTTGCATTTTGTGAATGGAAGAGAAAAAAATGGCAAGAAAGGAAATTGAGGAGAAAAAGATCTGACTAATATACTGCCATGCACATGTGAAAGCACCTACCCCCCCCCCCATACCCTCCTCCCCCCGCCTCAGGGCTGCCTTTATCACGCCCCAGCTCCTCAGATGGGAAACAGGCAAAGGAGCATCAGCATCGGCATCACTGCCCCGGTGCCCCATGGGCCCTGCGGGTTACCCAGCGCAAAGCCCAGGAAAGGCAGCGTGTTCCATCCCATTCCCAGGGAAAAGGATTTTATCTGTCTCCAAACTGAAGGACAGCTCAGCCAGCACCCGGCACTCACGACAAACCCTGCCCCGGCTGCTTCCCAGGCTGCACACCGGCCGTGCTCCCAGCGCTGGGGCTGGAGGAGCAAACCCAGCGCCACACCAGCATCCACTGCACAACGTGCGGGGCACTGGCACACTCTCCCATTCCAAACTGATGGGAGACATGGGGCTTTCAGTGGCAGGGTTGGAACAGGTGACGTAAATTGGGTTACTTTGCTGCCACGTGTAGCAAAATATTGCAGGAGAATTAAGTTTTGCCTAAGCTTCCAAAAGCAATCCTGCAGCATTCCCACCAGTGCTCCTGAGATTTCAGGATTGTAAATTGGGTGTGGATGAGCTACCCAGCTGTAAGAAACCTGACAGAGCTGAGACTTGATCTGGAAAGAGACGGGTCCTTATTTAATGGGTGGTTCCATATTTATACACACAGACAGCATGGGGTATTTTCCTTGACACTTTCCAGGCTGTCTGAAAAGCCCCCCACGCCCAACGCCCAAAGCTGTAGTTTACACATAGAGTGATTTGCTGTGGGAAACCTGGATATGCAGAAGACACAAGAGGGTTGGTTCCCTTTCTGGTTATAGTGGGGGAAAAAATAAAGATGCCACCAATTACTTGTTAGATGAATGTCTGCCTCTTGCTGGACCAGGTCCATTTCTGTGCCTTTGATTTACTGTCACAGGCCTGCCTCTCCCACCCGGTTCTGTAAGGATTTTCACTTTCTGAGGTGTTGCGATTCACCCCAGCTGGAGTTTTCCGGGAGCAGAACAGGCTGAAGGAAAGCCTGTACACACAGCTATGTTTGCAGCCATCCGAACGTGTCCCCAGCACACACCTTGCACCAGCTTTCATCACTCGGCAGTTGCTAGCATGTTCCCTTTCTCGGCTTCCCTAGGGATGAAAATCCTCTCTGCCAGTTCTTACACCGTACTGCGCCTTTGTGCCTTTCTGGCCCTCCCCTCTTCACCTTGGTGTCTGCAATGACTGCGACTTTACTGGGTACTGGCATCTTCACAGAGCTAAGAAGCAATTTCCTCACCACGACAGTCATCAAACTACATCTGCTTGTGAAATTAAATAAACTTCCAAGTCCTTAAACACTGGGGGGAAAAAAAACGAAAGAAATAAATAAAAAAGATCACTGTGATGTTCAATTTGCCTATAAAGGTGCTTGTGTTCAGTTGAGATCTGATCCCGCACGGTGCAACCCGAATGGGGATTAAAGGCAGTCAGACACGGCAGAAACAGTCCTTTAATGAATCGTGAGTAACCAGTTCCTCTAAGTAGTGTCAGCTCCTTGCTGCTGGGTTACTGCGCTGCATGCTTGAGAGGATTTTCAGAGCGTAATAGACAAGGAAACACCACCAACATTTAATCAGTCAGGATATACAGTTACAAGGCAATTTAAAGATCCGCATTTGTCTCAGTTTTCAAATCCAGGATTCACCTCCGCCAAGTGAACTGCCAGCTCTGTTCACATCGAGGCTTTTAACCACACCTCCCAGCTCTGTCTAGAGCACTTTAGATTCTGATCAGTGTGAATTTAAAGCAAGAACAAACGCTCTAAACCAGAGCTGCACATTCACAGTACCAAGGCAGGCAGCGTCAGTGGTCTGCGGCACGCAAGAATTATCAAAATGTGCAGAAATGCCAGATGTCACAGGGTGAGACAGTATATTAAAACCTATATATATTCAAAATTATTTTTCCAGCATACATTTGTGATTCATAAAATGTGGAACTATAATGAATTTCAAATGCCACATAAATGTTCAAATACAAGATTTTCTCTGTGCCTTCATAATGCTTTAGCAATACATGCCTGGGTTGCATAAAGCTGGCATTTAACTCACAAAGGTGTAACTAAAACCCCAGTCTTTTAACCAAAATTACTGAATAAAAAGTAACGATTGCATTTTCAACCTTTTTCAAGTGAGAATTTATCTTCCTGCAGTGCACGCACAGGTGCTGTAAAAGGCTGCAATGTGTTAGAACTGTTTGAGGAAGGATGAAAGAGCAGATAACTTTTTCTCTGAACAATTTTCATAGGGAGTACTAAAAGCTTTTGAACAAGGAATCCCTCTGGGGTGATAACCTTCATCTGACAAGTCCCTATGTGAAGGGAATTTAAAAAAAAAAAAAAAGTGCCTGTTCCCCAACCTTTTCACCGGACGACATCTGTCGGCAGGCAGACCTGGGCTCCTGCAGCATTGCTCCTGGGGTCAGTGTAGCTCAAGAGTCTCTTCCCAAACCTCTTCTGTGATTCCATCATGTGGACATGTCCATACAGCTCCAACCCCTGCCCCCGACAGAGCAGTAATTTCCATTCCAGCTACAGTTTGGAAGATAAACCTCTTGTTATGACTAACTCACCCTCTCCTCCCTTTCCCAGATCACAGCATTTGAATAACTGTCTTAACCAAGACAGGAAAACACTTCAGGATAAAGTAGTTTAAGTGTTTTGTCCTATAAGACACTGACCATCAAGCCTCATTGTTTTCATGTGCAAACAGATACTTCTAAGCCACCTCTCTTGTGTAATCTGCAGGTGCCATGGATTTATTTTAAAACACACTGTGAACTAGAAAATATTAAGAAAGTTGGGAGACACACTATGTTTTAAGATTAGACCTTAAGTTCAACCAGAACTAGTGAAAACTTGAACGGATGCAATAATTCTTGAGTGGGTTTATATTTTCCTGTGTTGTTTTGTGCTTCCTCTTCTTGGAGATGCATCATATATTTTTGCAACAAGTCGTCCCAGGGACGGGTTCTTGGAAAGGCATATACACAAACATTGCTTAGGACATGAGAAGTACAATCAGCTTTTGTAGTGCATTTATAAAAACTCTTTGGAACATTAACTGTAACATTGCAAAAGCATAGTATAATCATGACCAGTGTTCTAATATTTGTTAACGAGAATTTTGGTTTACAAGTAGATCTCCTACACACTGTGGTCATTTGATCTGAATTACATTGTATAAGTTATTTATATTTTAGGTCTCCTACTAACTACTACAGTTGTAACTGAACATGCTATGGATGGACAACAAAGCGCACAACTTGGACAAGTACAGAAACATGACCCAGACTTCAAAACCACAGAAAAATCTGTCATAACAGGTGGGCAAAAACTTCATTACATTTTAAGCACTAAGCAGCGTTAAATCGGAGCATACGGTGGAAAAATCCATGCACAAAAGTACAAGAACCGTGTAAGCTAAGGGACTGAAAAGACAGCACAGGAACGAGGTGTGAGATGGGCTGACATGTTTAGAATTAAACTCCACACAAACAGAGGCATTAATGAAACAAACCCAAACGATTACTTACAAAATGGTTGCGGATTTTTTATTTCCACGTGTATGTGTTTAATGAACATAGAATCTCCACTCTTCATTTTTTGCCAAAACAGAACAAAGGACAGTGCTTAAACCATTCTCTCTGAAATCTTGTTTGGTTATGGAATATGCAAGTGTTTCAATATTTCTCTCAGCACTTTATCGTCTCTCTTGTAGATAGGATAATGTTAACCAGAAGCTCTACAAAGGTAACAAATGTAGAGCCTGCCTTCACTGTCAGAAACACTTATGAAAAATATTACTGAGAAGAAAATTTCAAGAGCACTTTAATATACAGAATGAGTGGCATTGATGTATGGGGCTCATTTTAAAGAGACAGCCTTTATTTAAAGTACTTTGTTTTGTAGATCTTATAAAGTAAGCAAGACTTTTTCACAAATATATTAAAATTGTTTAAATTTAAAAGGCAATTCCACTTGCTGATGGCTGTTTTTGAAGACCAAAAAACATGTAACAGAAACAGGCAGCTCAACTAAAAGTAGATTTTAAACATTCTGTTTTGTCATTCCATCTCCTTTAAAAAACAAACAAACAAACAAACAAACAAAGACATTTTTCACCCAGACTTCCTTTACAGCAATAAGGCAACTCCAGGAGATCAGAATGAGCTCCTTGGAGATTACAGATACTGTAACTGGCTGCTCCTCATGCTTTATAACACCCAAAGGTGCAGCTATCCATTAATCACAATCACATTTGTGCATTAAAATATAAAACTTAAATTACAGATTTTAAAAATATTACTAATAGACTTCCCTATCATAAAATGTTTTACATTTACAGTACTTGAACTATTTCAGTTCCGGGTTGATGAGGTTTAAGCAATTTACCACTGCAAGAGTTAGACTCTGGAGCTCACAAACAGCACAACCCAACCAGGGGCAGCAATAGTCGGTAGAGTCATAGTGCAAATCAAAATAAGGAGTGCAGAACAGCACTAGTTGTTTACTTTTCTAAAATATAAATGAACAAGACAAGATCTTATATGGTACATGCAATAAATTATAGTAAGCATATGACAATGGGGCTGGGGCATTCTACAATTATAGCTGGTGTACCAGAGTTGAAGCCTGTGAAAGATAGGACTCGGTAAACAAAACATTTCAAAGCTCTGTTGTCATAGCACTTGAACTATGCTTTCATGCTTTGTACTTCTGCTTCCCCGTCTCGCTGATCACACAGATATGCTGAAACAAAATAAAATAAAAAGCTCCTGTTAGAAAAGTACTGTAAGAGGCCGATATTTTACATATGTATTCAATAATGCACTTCTGAAAAAAATACAGGCACGCTATACACATTTCAGCATGAAAGAATCTTGTGATACTGTCTATGCAGAACAACTTAAGCCTTTTTTTTTTTTTTCCTAAAAATCTCCACATTGCCTTCTTTCTCCTTCTTCCCACCCACTGCCTGGTATAAGGTTGGTGAGACCCAGATGAAGAAGTAATGACTTAGAATAAAAAGTGAACCCCATTTAACTTCCAAAGTCTTTCTTTTCTAATTGTTATGTAACTAAGCTAATGCATCTGGTAAGATAAGAAACTCCACACAAACTTCACATTATTTCAAAGTTCACAGAAGCTGTGTAGCCTCCATTGTCCATGTGGCAAAATAAATTTTAGTTTCATAAGAGCTCCAAAAACACTCTCCTGCTGTTCTAGGGTTTGCTCTTATCATTGCATCACCAGCGGAAGAGATTTGCACATGAGGCATGATTTACCATGGAGGGAAAGTGATGTGAGGAGACTTCCCTTCCTTCCTCCTCCCTAGTTTTAAATGGACAAAAACATACGGGAAAAATTACTTACGTTCAAATCTCTAAAGTATTCATTGTAATCTAGGGCGTATCCCACAACAAATTTGTCTGGCACTTCAAATCCAACAACTGAAAAAGACCATAAGTCACCAGTATGTTAAAAGAACTTCCTAGAGTTCACTAGACCTTTTTACAGAAGCAATCTGGAATTTTATAGATAGGTAAGAATCCAAACTCATTTTATTTCTTCCACTCGAGTACCCTCAGATTAATATTTGAGCTATCTTAAAATTTTAACTTACTTTGTTGACTTAATTTATCAACTAAAGCAGAATTAACTAGATGCATTTATTGGTTCCCATGCAGCAGCACAGTGCTAGCATGCAGTCTGCAAGAAACGAATGGAAGCACTGAAATCTACAGACCGGGTATTATTATCAGAATGTAAAATTCCTTGAAAAAACTCCCTGCAACTTTGTAAATACATGCAAAAAGAGCCAACACTTCCCAGATGATTGATGTGCCAGTGCAAAAGCAGTGGAACTGGTGAGCACAGCACAAGTGACCCTCACGGGATCATTCAAAAGGCAGCACCTCTGGGAGCTGGACCCGCACCTCGGGTGGGGCTGCAGGGAGGGTACCCGAGGGCATAACCAGTAGGGCGGGTTCAGCCATCAGCTCCTTTGAAACTGTGGGTGTGCAAGTCCAATAAGACTTTCCATGAAGGGCTGGGAGAATGAGCATGGAATAATGTGAATATCACAACCGCAGTCACTGCAGGGAAACAATCCTTCGCCTTCAAGTAACCGCCCAGACGGACTCCGCTCCTGCGAGTCGCAGGCTGTGACCCGATACGTAGGAATACATCAGGACAGCTCTGTTAAAGCATGTCTGAGATCCTGCTCCCTTGGTATAGAGAACACAAAGAGCAAAGGGCACTCTGTTCTTTAGGAAGTGACTCGCAGGTTTCAGAAACAGGTGGTGGGGTTTGTTGAGTTGTATTGGTTGTGCCTTCTCCCAGAGAAGCTGCCTAAAACCAGTTCATCAGCTATTGCACAGATTGTCTAAACAGCTCTAGCAGGACAGCTTGTGGGTGGTCACACAGGATCAGTCCAACCTGTCCACACACCCTATAAAATGACCAAAAATATAAAATCATATAAAATATAAAGTCATATTAAATTTCCAAATGGCTTTCTCCCCTCACGCTGAAATGAAAGGCTCCTGAGCACAGGAGAGCTACATGGTTCTCCACTCCCTGGCTATAATAAGGGTCTGTAAGGAAACCAGGGAGATAAATTGCACAAGTCAAAGCAAAGGCTGTGTACACTTTTGGAAAAACTAAGGCAATGTTTTGTGTCTATCTGGCCCCACAATACAGGGATAAAACACAGGCCCGGCCATTACTGCCTTGTTGTCTCTTCTTTCAGAGCTCACGTGTCCTGCACTGAGCAGGTTGTCTCTGTGGACAGATGGCAAAACAAGTCATCTGCTGCAACCACCAAAAGGCAGACCAGTAACCCAGCTAAGCCTGTAATGAGATCTCAGGAATGAGGGGCATCCCTGACTCGGGAGAACATCTCAATTAAGCTTTAAGGCATTGAAAAACTTCAGTTCCAGTATATTGTTCAGGCTTGGAAAGGAGGAGGAAAAGGATGCAACTCTGCTGCTAAATTCACTCTGCTTCCATAGTAAAAGCGCATAGTTCCAGATTAACAGGAATTCAGCCTCTGGAACAGTGTTAAAACACAAGAGCCCTTCCCAAGGCTGGAGGAGCTGTCACTCTGGTGCCACTGTCTGCTCTGGATGCTATTCTTTTTTCTATGCTCTTGGGACAGACAGAAGAAGACAAGAAGGGAGTAATTCAGTGCCTAGACATAACCAAGTTTGTGCCAATTTAGGCATCTTATCACCGTCAACTTTTATCAGACCTGCTACCCTGTGTGGCTCTCCTACATTCCTGGGGATGTCCAAACGGCATGAGGTGACCAGGTTTAGACACTCAAATCACTCCCAAAAGTGTCAAAGGTGAATCCAGCAGATTCTGCTGACCAAAGCATCTGACTAAATGCAAGGTGGGAGAACTTGCACACTAAGAGGGTGTAACCTGGCCCAAAACATCTAAGTTGGCTTCTCATACAGTAAAATGTTACAAAAAGTTAGGAAAAAAGGAACAGACCAAATCCAGGTTAACACTGTCAAAACACATTTTGAATATTTAAATTCGTTAAATTCTCTAAATAAAAAAAAAAAAAATCAAGAATCATTAGTGAAAACATCCTTAGACTTTGACTAAAAGGTACACAACACATTGACATACTTTTCAAAATTCGTAATGGGTGTCAAAAAGTCACTTACAGTCTGGCCGATATCCCACACTTCGAGGAGTTCTTTTTACCAACAAACTGTCAAATAAAACCAATGTAAAACTGAAACAGCGAAAAGCACTGGGTACAAATACACGAGATTGTTTTGATGACAGACAAGCTGAATTTGGGCTAAATATGCATAACTGAAAGCATAACTACATGTACTTTAAACTATTATTTTATTTGCAGATGCAGCTTATCATAATGACAAAATAAAAACTTTCTAGAATCACAAATGGTTCACAGCCTAAAGAAAAACCAACAGGTCTGCAAGAAAGATGCTAGGAGATACTGGTCTGGATGGATTTTCATTGTGAAAAGTGACTTAATGGGGTTTTAGGTGTGTTAGGAACTTCAGGTACAATTTAGCTTATAAAGTGGCAACAACTTGGGATCTGGCCAGACCAACTGAGCTCTTTTCAAAAGCATTAGCATTATGAAGCAAAAGTTTAGCTGCTTAAATGCAACCTCAACTGCACTCGGCAACAAGTCCTCGACTGTTTTTCACTGGCAGTACTAATTACCCCCATAATGAAAATGTAATTGGTTCAGATGATCAGGTGATACAAACCAGCTCCACTTTGCCAAAATTAATAGTCATAGGTGTAAAAAGCGTGGAGGTACAGGAGTGATGTAGTAGAGAGAAATGCCCTGCTAGTTTAATTTGACTCGCTCATTATTCAGCTGAACACTTCTGCCTCTCAGAAGAGAACCCCACAGGGCTGACATTTGTCTGTCTTTGAGATACAGAGACTGTAGGAGGAAAAGAAAAGGTGGTCGATGGCTGAATGTAAAGACAGAGGTCAGCATAACTCCATGGATTAAGCACAGACCTCCCTCCCTCCTGGATCACCTCTGAAGGTAGGCCTTCATTTGTCAGAATCACAGTTTCAATTTTAGACAGTTACGGAAACTTCTAGTTGTGAGACTTAATTTTGGAGAATTGGTGTAGGATTTGACTAAAGAAACCCCAAAATCATATAAGCATTAATTCACATCTCCTTGCTACGACTGCTTAATTGTCAAAGAAAATAAAAAAAATAAAAGGAAGAGAGAGAAGAGAGGCAAGTGAAGTAACTAAGAACACTACACTTAGACTATCTAGAATGATCACGTTTACCTGATCAGGTCCTCAGCAGACTCAAATTACTACAAAAGTTTTAAACAATAGGCAACTGGACTTTGCTCATTTTATATTATATTCACGATGTACACTGCAGTGTCAGGGCACTATTCAGTAACAAATATTGAAAATTTGGCACACTTAATCCAGCCAGGGAAGAACAACCTCACCTTCAGCAGGTCACCTCCAGATTATCAGCAAGAAGAGCTGTTCTCATGCGTCTAACAACTGCTTTGACATTGTTATGGCAACACAACTGATTAGATATTACACACAGCTCTGCTTTATCTCTAATCCCCAGCAATCATCATGTTTTTATTGTAAAATACACAACCACAGCACAGCAGTATAAAAGATGCAATTTAAAAAGAAGCAGGAAGAATGCTGATATTGGTTAATAACATAATATTATCTGCAACATTTCTGGTTAGTTCTAAGTTATTTAATTATAAAATGTTTTGAAACCAATTGAGTAAAGATGTAACTAAGTAGAAAAGCCTGGAAGAGCATATGGCTGGGTGACTCTCACAGAACGACCTCTAAAGCTCAGCTGCACTATGCACACTACACAAGCAATAATGTCAGTGTGCAAACTAATTTAATTTTACAGCTAAACAAGGCTAACTAAAAAAAGGTCTCCATTGCACAGGTACACCACTGCAGTATACTGAAGTTGCAGATAGCACAATCAGAAAGAAACATGTTTGGAGAGACACTACATATACACAAGTGACGACCACTGATTTATTTATCCTCATCTCTAGTCAAAGTCTACATTTATGAACTAAACTTGTGTTGAAAATACCTCTACCAGCCTGAGAGGATACTTTTTTTAAGCCCAAAAACCTAAGTTGGACTTCAGTGGTAAACTCCACAAACCTTACCATAATATGAAAAGGCAAGACATGTACCAGGCACGCACAAGCCATCCCCTTCTGAAGCACTGAAATTCTTCAAACAATGAGATTGGAAAGAACAGTGTTTCTGCCAGCCTTAATGAACGTGCGTTCTCATAGCAAGCAGAAGTGCTTTTGGACTTTAAACAAATACTAAACTCTACCAGATCACATCATACATGACTCCTATGACTCCTGCAGAAATGTTCCCTCCCCTTTCTATGTATTTGTCTGTTTGTTTGTTTTACACTGTGCGTCACTCTTAAAGTTAAATACAGCACAAATAATCATCATAAAACACTTACCTGGCTACTTTCACCATCTTTGGATTGTATTGCTTAAGTAGAGACAGCAACGTTTTCATTGTTTTACCAGTGTCAATTATATCCTGAAAATAAAAATCTCATGTAAGAAAGACTATTAAACATGTCAGAGTAGCCTTTTCAAGTTTCTACCACAGAATATGCTCATCTGCAATAGCATGAAAATATGCCAAAATACTGTTTGTAACCATATAGCGACATATAACACCATGATGTGCTTACACAAGTGTGTTCAGTGAAGTGATCACACACGTTAACAACAGTTCTTAATTGTTGTGGGTACCTATGACTTTGAAAGCAGTTACTGCACTATGACCTTCTTGACTCCTTTCAGATATTTTATGGCTTGTGCTCCTTGCAGCTATTAGACAAACAATGTTTAATTCAAATATGGCAAGAGTAACATTAGTCTTGTTGTTGAGCTCAGTTACAGAGACAGATGCATAAAACTGAAAGAAAAGACGGGAAAATAGTCAGAACAATCCATTATTTCAATTAAAGTAAAAGGAGTGTAATTCACATTACAGATCCAAGAAACAGCTGAAGAAATCGCACTGGGAATATCTGGGTGCAGTTCTAAAGTCTACACTCAAGCAGACTAAAATGAATTTTGACACACTATTTTAATCCCATCCATCACACATCTACGCAGATGGTTTACAACGAAAGCATCAGAAATGGACTCCTCATTTGGACTGAAATTATCATACAATCTTCGGAGGGACAGTCCTTACCCTGGCCTGAAATCAGCTCTATTTGAGGTGAAGGAAGTAGATAACACAATCCTGGTTCCAGCTTATTTTCCCATGACTCCAAATTAAAACAAAAATCAAACAAAAAACTCAGAGCACCCGTCAGCTATATAATCGTTAACACTTAATGGTTTTTAGTCATGGTTATAAACTCAAGAGAAGTTAAAGACATACAGATACAGACAAAAATAAAAGTTGTCAAATAAACAGAAGTAGCTAGTTCCATACTCTAAAATAAAACTAGAACCTATCACTGATTTTGTATTGTGCGATTAGCTGTTTATGGGAGATGAATCTCCATTTTGTTCAGATTTTTTTGCACATTAAAGGGATGCTGTGTAGAAAAGCTTAGTACTCTGCTGCACAAGATATTAAATCTAGAATAAATGTGCACTTTTATTGTTTGATAGTTAAAACAGTGATCAGTAAAAGGGTTCATGTTTGACAGTGTATACCAGTCACTAGAGACAATTTACTGAACAAATGAGAAACTAACCTAGTTAGCGGTCTGGGACTTTAAAGACATACATTCATCTGAAAGGGAGCAGATATATAATTAAACACATCTGCCTATCTGAAGCAAAATATACTTCAAAGGACACCACTGGTCACACAGATGACTGCTGTATACATACTATTTTGGTAGGAGTTTTGGAACTGAACGTGCTTCCTGTGGAGCAGTATAATAATCTCAAATTAAAAAAAAAAAAAAAACAAACCCACCAACAAAACAACAACAAAAAACATACATAAAGAACACATTTTATAACAGAGGACACATCCTTCCCTCTGGCTGCTGAAACAGTTGCCATAGCTGTTTCTTTGCTAAAAACCAGCCATTTCCATTATTTGGAGCCTTAAGACATTACTAGACTGCATGTCCATTTTTCCTCTCTACTGCTGCTGCTTCCCTACCCTGAAACTGGCGATCTTACTCAAGAACATCCTTTGTCAAAGCAATACTTACATGACCAATACTGTCCACCAAGAAAGAGATATGAAAGCAAGAATTAAGCAATAGTACCTAGCAGGAAATCAACCTGAGGTGTACTGTCTCTGCTATCATCCAAAGAACTGTGACAATACAGAGGAATGGGAATTTAGCAACTGCAAAACGCTTACTAACAATTAGCATTCTCTGTGTCGCTACTCTCTAAACAAATTTCGCACAGCGACATTGGGCTCAGATCTGTTTTTCACATATTTTAGGATATTCCTACTAGGAATCTCTTTCTACTTCTGCAGTTTAATTTCTTAGCTTGCTGTTATAAACCCAGAACAATAACATGATTAATAGCACTTTGTTCGGGCTACTTTTTAAANTGAAACATGATACTTACTTCTACAATCAAAACATTCTGGTGAGAAGAAAAGAGAAAAAAAAAAGAAAGATCCATTAATATATAGAGAATATGCCATTTAAAAAATATTCTAATCTTTATAATTCATTAATTTTCATTGCAGTTAAATATTTTTATCACCATTTACGTACGTTTACACATGTAACAGTGAATTCTATGCACCTAATGTTTCTGATGCTCTAATATCAATTAGCTGTCAATGAGATTCTCCTCAATGTCTCATGCCGAGTACAAAGTGGTCTTTTAATTATTTAGACTTTGTTGTGATCTCTTTTGCATATATCTAGAATTCTCAGTGTACACAATTTGTTTTCTGGTAATACAAAGAATGTCATACTAGAGAGACCCGTACAACTCTGTCGTACCTACTTCCTTCATCCTGAACAGCGACACACATGCCTTAAAGATCAGATGCGTGAAAAGAGAAGGGGAAAGTAATGTGTTCTGACAGAGCAGGAGGCACTGATGCTTTAACCCCAGACATCTGGCTCAATGATCTCCAGAGAGTCACTGGAGAAAAGCAGATTCCCAGTTTACATTCTCCTATTTCCTTTTCTCATCACTGCCTGTAATGGGAGCCTCCACTCCTAACCTGGGCTGCACGTTACATGTCTCGACATTATGAATTCCCATCACCACCTCAGTGAAACACCAATCAAATAACACTGCTCTCTCTTTTAAAGATAGGTTGTAGACAACAACCCACAAAAGATTATTCTTTTCAGGCACTGCAGAACAACGAATCTCCTAGAACCTGCTGATACTGCAGACAGTGGATAGGCTTTTCTTTTTTTTTAAGTTCAGACTAAATTGATGGCTTTGGTGAGGCTTATCCACTCTCCTAGTACACAGTGGCGAATACTTAAATGAAATTCTTCCGTATTCTTGTTTTTAAAACTCTATAATCTTCACACACTAAAAGAACAGCCTTAAAACCACAAAGGTATGGGGGTTCTTTAGTTATTTTGTTTGCTTGTTTGCAAAAATAAAAAGAGCCATACCTTTCCCGTCAAGGTTGAGAGGTCATCCCCACCAATGACTTTTATATCTCCAGTTGACTGATCATTCTAATAAGAAAGAGGAGGGTGAGCATTAGCATTACCAGAATTACAGTAATTTTTCTTCCAGTAAATACCAAAACTGCAAAGTACATAACCAGTGAACGTTAATGCTTTCAGAAACACAGCACCATCAGCATTTCTCTATTAACTAAGAAATCACAAGCCATCAAATTCAAAGCTAGTATTTCAGATTAAAGACTGTTTGTCAAAAGATCGGCATAAACACAGGCGACATCTCTGTGACCATTATATATACATATTTATCTAAAAATGTACCATTTGCTATGCATTCTCTACAGATACAGAAATAAGACAAAAAGTACTTCAGTTTCCAAGTTGCATGCTGCTATATAGCTGATAATTTACATCTTAAACTTTAATCCTTTAGAAAGCCTTACTCTTTGAATAAGAATAAGCAATCATAACAAGAATATCCCCCAAACAAGGCACAGTTAATAATTAGAAATATAAGCTACAAAAATAGCCTAAAAAGCTTATGTTTGTTTAGTTTAACAAATTAAATTATTTCTTGAAGTAACTGAACAGCACCATAGGTACACCATCACAACACGGCATTTTGCTTTAGTAAAACTAAACTGTGACACAAACTTAAATTAACTGTTACATAAGAAAGTTAAAAACAGCTGCTAGGAGGGCTTCACAGACCTCTGCAGTTTATCTGAAGTCATTCAACCGACTTTAAACCTCGACAGTGTCTCTCAGTTCGTATTAGATGTGAAATGCTTATTATTGCACTACTTACAGATTATTACATTATCCTACAATTTAATAATTTCAGTTGAAGGTTAATATTGCTTATCAAACTTTATTCTTGCAGCTCCTTACCACATCTTCCTTTCAGAAAAATGGTATTATCTTGCTCCTGCACCTTAAAGCCCAAGCATGCTGCACAACTATGCAGACATGCAGCAAAACAGCAGTTCCTTCCCAAAACCCAGAAACGACACATGCAATAGAGAGGGGACCAGAAGGGAACACAGAGACAGCCACACACAATTTCCTGTTTTTACAGCCGCGTGAAGACAGATATTTGTGCTATATGAATTGTAGGCAAAAACTAAATATGTTATCACAAAAAAAGGGAAACAAATTATTTAGAGAGGCAACACCAAGTACACAATAAGTAACAGTGGGATGACAGTAAAGAGAAAATGTATTCAAATCCTTTGGACAGTGATGTCAATGGTCTAGGATAAAGAAGTGCTGACAGCTCTAGGCATACAGAAGTAGATGATAAGACTAAGGGATACTTTTCCTAATAATTCATGTGGATTTTTTTAACGTTGTGTCGAAAGAATCTTAAAGGGAAAGTACCTTTTCAGTTTTACTGCATGCGTTTTAAAGAAGACATTAGCTTGAGTTATACCACTCCGAAATTACACTGAAGGGCTATGTTTCATTCCTATAAGGAACATTCATTTTTGACAAACAGTCAACTGTTTCAGTGCTTCTGTAACAGTGCAAACAATAACTAAATTGAAAAGCATCCATATCTCTGTGTTGAAAAAAAACAAAAACAAAGATGTCCAAAATTATTGCTGCTTGACCCAGTAGATAAACACACAGCTACCAAATGCCTGAGACACTGGCTAGTCAACCACAAAAGCATGATTCAGGTAAGCACGGTATTCATAAAGCTAAAGGACATTTCCTGTGTTTACCCTACCTTAAAATTGTCTAAAATGACAGCTTCTTTAAGCTTTCCCTTGTTTATGTTACAGGATTCTCTCTTATCTATTCCTACACTAATAGGGATTTCATCCTCCTTCCACGGAAAGATGTAAAAAACCATAATTCCTTACAAAACAACGATGGAGAAAGATGTTGCAGGTATTTGTTCCATTAGAATTACGTCCATAGATGACAGACTGGTACTCCTCGGTATATGTGTAAGATCAGGTTCCTGATGGTCTGTCTGGCTACTGAGCAACACACTATACTCAAAGAACATCACAAAACTGTAGGTTACTGTAAACCTTTCGATTATGCATATTACAGTGTAAGGATCAGCAGAGAAAAAAAAAATCTAACCTACAGAAACTTTCCTGCTCACTACCACCAGAAACCATACAGATTGCAACACTTTTTAAGCTACCTGCTACCTATGCAGGTATTGAGTTCCTGAGCAACTGAAGGATAAAAAAGAGTTAAAAGAACTTCTGACACCGGTTGTAACTAGATTTCTATTGGAAAGTACTTTGTTTAATAATTAAGCAATGTTTTAATTATCTTCAGGAGCATTATTTCTGATTTTCTGATTTCAGTACTGGTAAGACTTTAATGCTTTGTGGTTTAACACATAAGAGTTTTACTGTTTAGATCTGTTTTTACTGCCTCCCTGTTGTCACTGCTGGAAAACAATAATGCTTTACAAGATTGTAACTCCTGTTTCAAGTGACTCCAAGATAACCTTTTAAAAAGGCATTTTAAGTTTCTTACAGTATTTGCCATAAGGCTTGGTTAAATAAGATTGTTCAGAATACGGCTGTGACCAGCCTAACCAGAGTTTACCACATACTCCACTGAAAATCCCTGTTTTCCAGGGTGACAGTGCAACACATTCATTGTCTTCTGGCTGCCCTTCACGACTACATAAGCAACACTTGCTCATTTCCAAGTTTAAATGCAGGAGATTGGTGAAAAGCCATTCTTCTTGTAGCACAAACAAAATAAACTGTTTGTCAAGAATACAGAGATCTGGGTCTGTTCACAAACACTATCTTTCCATTTCTTAATATCTTGCCAGATCATTAAAATTCATCTGTAAGGACTTGGAAAGCTGGAGTTATGAGCAAAGTTTAATCACAGTTTGATCATGTCAGTATTCTTAGAGACTTATTTTTGGGTGCAGAACAGTATGAACTTTGCATTGCAACACAAAAAAACCCCCACATATGCTTGTAAATACTAAATGATTGGTTTGAAATAAGAATAGAACCTCAATTACATCAATTTCAGAACCATTACACAAGTTCAGCTGCTTTGTTTATGTGAGCAGGGTATTTTTAACATCTTTTATCCAATCTGTAAAGGCAGGCAGCACGATCTAGTAATCGCATCCAAGGAAAGTGACAAGAGAGCTAGCTCCACTTTCAGCTGTCCAAACCAACCAGTTTGTGATGGTTTCCACATCACTAACAACACAGATCTCTCTCTCTGGTAAAGCACAGATGAAAACGACAGAGCAGATTTAGCATTATAACACTCTTAATGATGGAAGACCCAGCCAATCTGTTACATATATGTTCGTGTTAGGACAATCTTATCCAGCCTATCAAGTTATGCAATCTAAAGGATGTAAGTCTGGATATTAATAACCACCTAAGAGAGTCCATAGAAATGAAATGCTCGTAAATACTGTTGTGGAGGCATCAGGTAACAGGAGCTCCTAACTCATCCAGAGCAAGAAAATATTCTTTTATAGACTTGGCTGGCAAAACCTAAAAACCTGAAGCCAACACCTCAAGGAAAACATTCTGCTTAGACAGCTTTCTGTCTAGATTTCTCCACTTTTCTCTTCATCTACTTGTTTCCACTACACAAACAGGCTTTTAATTTCCATAAAACTTATTTTGCTGCTCACTCCCCTATTAATATCAAAGTAGTTCTGTGGAGTAATAAACAAAAGCAGCTGTAGTAAAGAAATGAACCAAAGCATGCCCAACACACCAGTCTGAGCAAAGAAAACATGCATATAACAAGGCTGCCTTGCTTTTTAACAGAAGGTTTTTTTCAGGTGTCACAAACCGTTTCTCCAATAGCTTCTTCCAAGTTAGTCAGACAGTGGAGAGGGTGAAAGACTGTACTGTGTATATGGGTTTTTAAACAAGCCAAGGAAGTTATTGGAAGTGTTCCTTGAAGAAAGCAGAAGATACAGTTTCCTCACCAAAAAAAAGCTGGGAGCCATTATTTCCTATTCTTTAACATATTATCCTGTAATAGAGACATTCACCTTTCTGCTGTGGCTTTTACAGGCAACACATACGGGCACGCGGTGGCTCAGTGGTTCAGCAGGCCAGCAGCAGGAACTTGAATCTTTTCAGGGGAGCAGAAGGAAAGGGTGTCAAACAGCTCTCACCCACTGATTTAAACGCAGTGCACAAGCACAGAGAGTGCCTTGTGAGACGCAACCAAGGCTGGCACGAACCTTTCTGCCCAGCCTTCCCTTCTCATTAAAGAACACAGCTAAACTACTGCCTCACGGTTAGCAAACGTGAACGTGGTTTCCAGGTACCCCTGGCCGGGCAGCCATGTGCATGCCTTGGGCAGCCAGGGCTGTTCCTCCTGCAACAAACTTGACCAAAGCCCCACACACAGCAATCATGAATTTATGCAGTTCTTCGACAGTCCAAACTAAGTCTGCACGTAACTCCATCTCTGGTTTCACAGCTTAATGAAATGAAGGATGAGGCTGAGTTTCCGATTTAGTAATCTCTACTTTTTTTCTACTGGAATAGGCACTTGTCTACAACTGAGATAAGCAGCCTATATTGCTGACTTGAATGCCAAGTTGCTGACACAGAACTAAGAGCATAACCTTACAAAACAATTTACTCAAACACTCTAAACTGAAACAAAAAAATGCAATAACTTCCATGCTACAGATGGTCTTATGTAACAAATCATAAATACCATCCTGAAAACATAAGACTAGGCTGTTGGTAAATCAGGAAGCACACAGTACTAATACATCTGCTTCTTCCTTTGACCTGCACAACATAACCTCGTGTTTCCTTCTGTGAAAGTCCATGTTACCTCACGTTATTACAGAATGTTCAATTCCCCTATGAAGTTAAACCCTTGTGTTCAGAATTAAAATAAATTATCTTCCAAAAACATAAACCCAAGACAACCTATGCCCAGTCTTGAAAAGGCAGTGCCATATTCAGTGGGCACTAATCATAAACCTAGGTTTATAAATCCAGTATTTCCTCAAGGCCAAATACAACTGCTTTTGTTCATGGTTTGGTTCAGCCAAACAGAAGATGAGATAGGGATCTCTGATACAACCGTTTCTGCAGCTTTCAAGTCTTCCTATCCAATGAATGATGTCTAAGCCACAAAAAAATCCTAGAATTAAATTTTTGTAATCATAGTTGCAGGAGAATCCTCTGTATTACTCTAGAGCCACAGCTTTAGAGATGGGGTAGCAGGCACAGAGGAAATTGTTTAACAAGCAAAGGACACAGAAAGGGTCTCTCTGCTCTACATAAGGAGACTGCGGAGATACCAAGGTCTAAAAGAAAACAGATTATATAATAAGGTAGAAAAAGAGTAAATTAGCTTGTGACTCTTAATTATTTGTTTAATATTAGCACATTCTGGCAGTAACAATCTTAAACCACCTCTGTTAATAATCTGAAGTTTGTCAAATTTATATAAAAATTACACAGTATTGCAGAGATACTTACACAATAACTCTTCAACCTAATGAAGTCAACAGTCATGGGGATTGATTTGTCACTGTTTCTGTTCAGTGCTTTGATGTAGTCTAATAAATCAGCAAAAAATTTATAGCCACCCTTGAGTACACAGAGTGCTACAATGTGGTGTCCTCCCATGCCCTTCATAATTTCTCGTGCCAGTCTCTCCGTCCTATACAAGACCAAGAAAGAGTTAGCTGTCATAGCACATTTCATTTGCTTACTCTAGAAGCAGCATTTTTATACCACTTAAAACAGAAGCAAACACATGCATCAAACTTGGAAACACATTTTGCTCAGAAATATTTGCCTGCCACTTCGGTCACTTTTACACGTTATTGGTCAGCAAAGTTTTGCTTTTCAAGGTTAATCTAACAGCAGCACTGCCAAACGCCTTTGTTTTCATACGTCACACTCGGCCAAAGCAAATTTTAACACCCTGAAGCTGTTTCACTGTCAGATATGCGACACAAAGGTGTGTTTTCTCCTTCCAAAGACAGGTGCAGCTTCCATGCAAAGAGCAATGTTAAGCTAACACAACCAAAAAGGCAGTAGCCCTCACTGACTGAGGAGCAAGAACATTCTCAAATTATAAACTGAAGCGATTATGTTTATCTGCCAAGCCAGAATGCCAGAAAATTGTCCTAACTGCACAATACAATGCCAACAAAGCAGAGCAAGAGAACACTGCACTGTTTTTCTGCAATCATTGTTTCTAAATTTATCTTGTAATTTATTTTAGAAAGCATGGTATGTATTTATGGTGTGCCAGCTGACAGCAGGTTTCTCAGAGAAAGCTTACCATTATAACTTTATCTCAATTACTTAATGACATGTACTTTCTCCATTTTTTCTCTATATGGACTTCCCGTGCAAAGTTTTTACAGTATTTTAAAAAACATTTTCTAGGAATGTTTATTATACCTAATCAAACAGCACCACACAAAATCTAGATACATTCCTATTCAACAAGATCTCCAGGAAGATCCACCCAGCACCACTCTTAAGATTGTGTGTCTCCAACAACTCCTTCACCCAATTTGTTGTTCTCTTAAAGGCAATTAGCAACTCTCAAAGTAAAACCAAAGTGCCTTATAGGCTTATGCTCCCACTTCTGATCACACAAGATAAAACTTCCACAGCACATCACAGACTTCAGCAACCACGGAAGTGACGGTTATTTACAGAGGCTAATGTCTTTCCCAGAAGGCAGGAAAAAGTTGGGTATTACTTATCTACCATATGAACATGAGAAAGTCTAAGATATGATTAATAATTTACTAATATCCTAAGGAAATTCAATAGACTCTAATTGTTTTCAGACTGAACTGACACAACAAATAAGGTCTTCTAATTAGGCTTTGAGAAGGTAAAACATCAAAGCAACACTGGAAAGAAAGTCACAGATTGCCACATACCACAAAATTTCGCATGAGAATTACGACAAATTTCCAAACAATAGCGTAACAGCAAACGTACAACTTCTTAGAAGCCGAACAAGAAAGAGTTAATTAGCATTTGTACTTCTTAGTCTCTAATTAAATGTAATCTATTTAGACAGTCACCAGGCAGCAAAACTATCACTGGGAGATTGTTTATTCCAGCGTCATGGAATCAGCCGGAGCAGAGTACTGTCTGAAGTCAAACAAACCTGTCCATGATGAGCCCATGAGGAATATAGACTTTTTCCAAATCATCTGCATAATGTTTAGGTATGCAGAACAAGTCCAGGTCGTAACCTTGTTCATCATCGCCAATCTGAAAAGGAAATAAGGTGAGATTTCTACAAAGCCTTAAAGTCTGTGGTGAGAAACTGCAAGTCCTTTGCTTTATTCAGTAAACTATCAAACTATCATTACAGTTATCAAGATCACCTTACTTTCCCTCTCTGTAAAAACATTAGTCACACTGAACATAGCGTGAAGTGTAATCGAACAGAACCTACAGTTCACAGGAGTCACTTGAAATACCACATGAGCTGTTGTGCAGTACAATGTGGGGAAGAAATTAAGTCCTAAAAACATTCTCCTACATCAGAGAGCAGGAAAATGAAACTGCTACACCTTCAATTAATCTCTTTATTCCATCAAAAAAAATAATCAACCAATAACCAATTTTTAACACCCTTTATTTTCTTAGTACAATGCAAAACCTGCAGTTGCAACTAAGCAAGCAGAGGTTTTGACACGGACATCTTTCAAATCTCCACCACGCCAAATCACAACAAAACACGAGCCAGTTTTCAGGACAAGACAAGACAGCTACATGAGCATGACAAGTTATGTTGCTGTGAAGCAAGCCTTCTTAGACCACCATCAGCAAACCGTCGACGTTCAAGATCTTTCAGAATCCGAAATGAAAGCCCTACTTTGGCAACCTGTTCCGCAAGGGCAAATTCCCTGTATGAAACAGCCTGCAATATTAGCAAGTGTATATTAATTAGGACAAGGGATTAGCACATGTATAGCAATTATACCAAATACTGCTGAGGTTCGGGGCATATTGTTCCAACAGCATGGAGAATAGCCTTCCCCAAGCCTTAACCCTGCTGCAGCTTGACAATGACAATGTGTTTTTTAACTACTTCACTCTCTGGGTATGCAGCTGAATACTGTTACATGTAAAATTAAGTAAAGAATTTCAGAGGAAAATCAAAGCTTGCTGCTGACAGTTCACCAGGGCAGGCATTCTAAGTATCCATTTGGCCACCGCTGCCCTCACAGGACACAACCTTATTTCAGTGCCCAAGGAAGCACTTACCTGGCCTGTGATCAGCCAACTGTTTACATGGGTTTTTTTGTTGTGTAAACCCTAATGAGTATTTTACACGGGGAATTAAAAGAGGATCTCACCCTCCCGCCCCAACCAGACCCTCTATGACCTACCCCCGCACCGGGCTCAGGCAGCGAGCCCTGACCAGGGTCCCTGCACTCCGGAGCAGGCTGTTATTTTCAGTAACGAGCCAGGTCCCTCCCAAAGCACATGGTATTTTCCCGTGGTTCAGACCCATCGTTATATCTAGCATGCCTACTAAACCTCCCTTTCTGCATTCGGAAAGGAATGGGCCCTTCCTATAGATTTTATCAGGTTTTTTATTGACTGCGGGTTTCTACAGCCACAGCCCCGCGGCCGGCTCGGCTCTCGGCCGTCAGGCACCGCATGGATTGCCGGAGCACGCGGCGCTGGCTTTAAAAAAATAATAAAAACGGATAGGTAAGAGCCTTAGCGGAAACAGCAATGATGCAAAAATATATCCACCGAATGCTCTTCCTCCAAAAATACCCCAACTCCAACACTTCAGCGACTCCCACCGCGCTCGCTGCCACGCCGCTGCCCCCCAGCACGCCGCGGAGAGCAACAGGAATAGGAAGTTGTGCCGCCCGGGCTGCGGCTGCTGGAAGTTGCTGCACCTTCATCTCCGAGGCGGCAACTCCGGCTCTCCCGCCGTCCTCCCGCTTCAACCCTCCCGACACGCCACCCGTGACCGCGAGCCACCCCCGCGCTGCCCGCCGGCGGGAGCGGGCCTGGCACCGCGCGGGGGCAGGGAAGGCGCCTCGGCCGGGGGCCGCGCAGGGAGCCCCGGGGCCGGCGCCGGGAGGCCGGGGCTCCCCTCAAGGTGACTCGGCGGGACGGCGGCTGCCGCCGCTGAAGGGCACACCCCCTCGCCCCCACCACCCGTCCCTCTCCCTCACAGACCACCAGAATTTCGGGAGCGGCCAGGACCCCCCTCCCCGCAGCCGGCGGCGGCAAGGCGGGAGACCCCCTCAGACGCCCGGGAGCCCCCGGCCTGGCGCGGCGGTGGCAGGCATTGCTCCCCGCGGCGGCGCCGGGGCCGCACTCACCACGATGCAGGGGCTGGGGGTCGCCATGGCCGGGGCGGCCCGCCGGCGGCGGCTGCGAGCGGCGAGGAGGAGCAGCGGCAGCAGCGGGCGGCGAGGAGCGTGGNCGCCGGTGCGGCGGGGGGGCTGGGGCCCGGGGCGCGGTGGAGGAACGGGGCGGCTCTGCCGGCAGCCGCCTTCCCGGAGGCGCGGAGAGCCGCCCTCAGCCCCGGCGGCACCGCTGTCCCGGGGTACGGGGCGGTGCCTGCCCGGCGCAGGTCCCTGTGCTGGCCGGGGCCCGCTCCGTGCCATCACCGCCGCCTCTCCCTTGCTGGGGGTCCCCATCCCAGCAGGTGTACCCTGGACTGTCCCCCCCTCGGAGGTGGTGTCCCCCTCCCCAGGGCGGTGTGGGGATGTCCGCTGTCCCCTCGTGCTCCTTGGGCGGATCAGCGTAATTGCTGTCACCCCAAAACCAGGCACAGGGGTGTTCACGTCCTTGGAGGGGCTCCAGGGCTGGACCTTCAGCACACGGCGGGAACACCCCGGTCTTGCCCGGTGTTGCCCAGGCTGCTCTCCTCCATCGCAGAGGCAGGCCCGAGCTCCACCGCTGCTTCACGCACCTTGTAGGAAGAAAGGAAAGGGACTGTGCATCACTTGGGGTCTTCCTGTAAATCACAGGGTTTGGGGGAGCCTCTTTCTCCCCAGGTGTAGGAAATCCAGCCCCCTGGCACAGGCAGCTGAGGGCGTGGGGAAAATGCCTAAATACTGCTCAGACGGGCACGGGTGGGTACTGGGGTGCTGGGCAGGGCAGGGTTACCTGCCTGGACCTCGGTGTGCTGAGGATGCCGGCAGCTTTGTGTGAGGGCAATCGTGACAACTAAACCTCATGCTTCAGGGCTCCAGCTGATTGCTTGCAGGGGTTGAGTCTCTGGATGCACAACTGTCTGAATATATTGTGGGATTTTTCTCCTCTGCTTTCCTTCGCAGCATCAGTGTGGTCACAGCTAGCAACTGACCGTCACTCTAGCGTGGTGCAGGGAACCCTTTGCAGATGCTGCTCCACATCTGGCAGAGCAGGGAACTGATCTATTTTAAAAGTAGGCCTTGGTTGGTAATGATAGTGCCTTTTCACTGAGCAGAGAGACAGGTGCCACTTTCCCAGGCACAAATGAAAAGGATTCGCTGCACCCCTGTCACCTGCCTGCATGGGGTGGACAGAAAGTGCACCTGAGTGCATTTATTAAGTGCATCTCCATTTGATGTAAGATGAGGCTGAACTGTGCCTCCAGATGCTGTCCATATCTTTAATAGTCTGAAACAAAAATCTGATCTTGAAGTAAAATAGTAAGAAAGCATGGAAATGCCTGGGTAGCTTCAGTGGTCTCAAGTGAGAAAAAAAACCAACAGTGTCAACTTTTTCTGTAGGTCTGTAGTCAAGGGAAATGCAACTGTACAAATGGAAATTCATGGTTTCATGTTTTCTAGCTTAAACCATTATATTGAAGCTGAAGACTTTCCCCTTCTTTCTCTAAAAGGTAGAGACCAAGTTTTATTTTATGCTTTGTAAGTATTGGTGTCAAGAAAAGGATAATGATTCTTAAAAATAACTTTATTCATAAAAAGCTGTAGCAATCAACTCCTGATATACATCCAGCATTATTACTGTTGGCGCAGAAAATATGATGAAATCAATTTAAGTGTTCCTTTGTATGAAACAACCAATTTAAGGAAATTTTAACTAAGCAAATAGGCATGATCCCTAGTGAATGTGGTATTGTTGCAGCGAGGTGTTCAGCTACAGCTCGGGCGGGTTAACTCTGGAGTGGGAGGAAAGAGCCTTTATCAAATTGCCTAGAGCAGCAGAATGAAATACGCCCTGCAGCTAACTAATATCAGGAACATGTCATACCTGGCCTATTTCCAGAAGGCTGGGAAGAACAGCAGCTGCCCTGTCAAGTTCAGGGAGAACCTGATATTACTGGGCAGTGGATAGTATCTGTCGGAAGACCATTCAACCACAAAAGTGTTTCAGGATCTGATTTTGTTTTATTTTAGTTACTGAAGACATTTCTCATTAATGTCCGATATCAATGTCTGCAGACAGGCACCTTTCTGATCACATGCAAAAGTCATTGGCTTGAGTTCTGTGTCATTTCTCCCGAGTGGACAAAAGCATTAGTCCTTTTTCACCCTTCTGGGTGAGCAATTTCTTTGTTCCTCCTGCCAACCAGCACATTTCTAGATCCAAAGCATTCCTGGTCCTGCTGGCACCCTGTTATGGAGAGAAGAGCAGATTTACAAAAGCAGAAATATTTGCTGATATTACAGGAAGTCAGTTAGCTGAGATCAGCAACAGATTTAGTAGATGACCAGTTCTGTTCTTGCTGGTACGGGAGCCACGCAGGTTTGCAGGGCAGGGTGAAGGCAGGGGCCAGAGGTATCTGGGAGCTGCACGTTTTCTGGCTAGATGATGCATAAGGTTGGAGAGCCAATGTTCTGATTTCTCTGGTATGCACAGCTTTTTAGAAAGCAAAATAATTCAATAAATATGTTTTGTCTCTGAGTAGATTCCTGATTTCATAATTATTTTATCCTCTGTTGCCAGTCAGGCATATCGCAGTGCTCATCCCCAGTGAACCATGGCCTGTGTGAGTGCCAGTTGTGTGTAACTTTATGAACAGACTTTCAAAAACCTCGCTTGGTAACCACATGCTGCCAGTGGCGGAAGACCTGGAGATAATGACTGGGTATTTCTCATTTGGAAATACGTGAAGTAGTGTGCTCAGAGTCAGATCTTCAGGTCACCGCCCATTCACCAGTCCCGCTCATCCCCCCATTTTTTCCTCCCAGCTTTGCCATTGCTGCTGGGTGACTCACAGGGAATGAGCAGAATTTATCTGCTGTTTTTTCTTCACAAGCCAAGCCTCCTAAAAAAGCAAGGATCACAATGAATTTTCAGAAGATTAACAACTGAGACCAGCAGAACGCCCTTGTGACCAGAAATTAGTCTGTGCAGACAGAATGGGAAAAAACGGAGCATTCAAGGCATAGTAAGCCAGTCCTGAGATAAGCACCAGCATTTTTAATCAAGAGGAAAGTCAAAAAGCATTCACCAAAATCTGAATTTAGCATGCAAGAATCCCATCTTCATCATGGCTACAGAAAAATCCCTCCACTTTGACTAGGAATTTAAATAGCCTAAAATTATTTTTGTATCCCAATGCTTCAAATGGGAGAGGAAGCCAAATGTACCAAAACGACATTTAAAGAGAGACACACCCTTCCTAAGAAATAGGGAATACCTTTCTAAATAATGTTATTTCTGTTCTCCGTCTTGTTGACCTTTGCAGAAATTAGTCACCAAAATGATTCGCAGTGGGGACAGCCTCCATGGATTTTGGAAAGTGGTGTCTACTTACTTACTTGTTTCAAGACTGGGACTTCCTGGATGATGAGACTTTACCAAGATTTCTCTCCCTGCTCAGCTAATAAATGACAATTTACTTACCAAAATGAAAATAAGCCAAACCTCTGAGCTGATGCACTCCTCTGGAACTGTAGGTAACATTATTTTTCACGTACATCTGTGCCTCTGTCAGCCTTCGTAGGAAAAAGGTTTTCACGCTCTGGGTGGGGGATTGGAGGAATTCAGACATTCTGCTCTTTATTCAGTAGCGCAAGGAACGGTCACTGACACAAGACTTACAGAGTTACTACAAAACACTCAGTGTTGGCTTATCACAAAATGTCAACCATCCTCACAAACGCCGACTTGGATTGCTGCAGTCAAGGCCACGCTTTGAGCTGGTATTTATGGTATTTACCAGCTTTCGTCTGTAAATATCCGTTAAGAATTATCTCGGTCGTCCTGGTTCAGCGCCGCAGTGCGGGACCAGACACGTGACGGCATCTGTCACAACACAGCGAGAGGCTGGCACGGGGCACTATGCCTACCTAAAGACAGCAAAGTCCTGCCCCATGGGATTCACTGAGTGCCAGCGCTGCCAAGGTCCAGCTAGCCTAAGGCCCTGCAGAAATTTAAATTATCTTAAAATGGCAGAAAACAAAGGTGGATCCCGTCACCAAAGCAGAGCAGCTGGCATGGGCTCCTGAAGCACAGCCCCATGCTGTGGGGCCCTGCGCCCGTGGGGACACCCAAGACTTTGGGTAGCCCAAGTCCTGCTGCCGTGACCGAGCGCATGGGGAACCGACCTTCCCGACAGCTCCGGGGTCTGGGCTTGCTCCTCTTCCCGCTCTCCAGGGAACTTGTCCCCAGCACGGGAGAGCTGTGGGAAGTGGCTCAGACGGGGAGGAAGGCACACCTCAAATCTGGAGACGCACCCAAAGGACACTGGTTTTGTTTGAACCTGTCATGACACAAAAGTTGAAGCCTGAGCAATGTGACTACCAGGAAGGTATTTTTCTTTCTTTCCTTTTTTTTTTTGTTTGTTTTGTTTTGTTTTGAAACAGCTGTTTTTCAAGCTCAGCTGGACTCACTAAACAAAGCAGCCTGATGGAGTTGCTGACTTTTGACACAGCAAAAGGTAAAAAACCAGGAGGTTTTTTTAATGTGACAATAGCTCTGTGCTTGCTGCAGAGCGGCCTTCAGAGCCCTTAGGCCAACCATTTGCTGCAAGTGTGTGCAGCATCCCTGCTGCCCCGGAGGGGAACCACCGGCGTTCGTTAGAGCACTGTCACGTGGCACTGGAGACCTCAGCGCAAGGACACCACAAAGCCCAGGCTGACCTCCTTTCCTCCTCCCAGCCCTCCCCTTTGACTGCACGCATTGCTCTTCTGACACTGAAGCAGTCACCCGAGGTCCCCTGCAACAGCAAAGCAGAACGCAGAGCAGGGCCAAGATCAGTTGTGAAAATCAGATTCCTTCCTTCCCCGTGCAGCAGGCGTTACTGAGAGGAACACCCTCTGTGCCAGTGACAAGGAAAACTCTGCTGCTCCCCTCATTCAGCGGCACTTGCATCAAGATACCTGCGTGACCGAGAAGCTTCTGTGTGACACATTTCGGTGCAAACTCCACCAAAATTCACGTGACTGATGGCAGCTGTGTTACTCTGCTGGCTTACTCAAAATTGAATGGTCTCCAGGAGCACAGGAGTGGACAGACACCACACTGCAACAGGCACGTGCAGCAGACTCCTGAGACTACCCAGGCATGAAAGGACTTCTGGGAGCTGGGCTGTGCACAGGACGTGCTCGTGTTGAAGTCAAGCAGCTTGTTTGTAGCCAAAAACTTAACTAACATATCCGCCGTTTTGCCAGTTAATGTTTAGATGACAGCGTGGGAGCAAGAAACCAAGGGAGCCCTGCAGCAGGGCTTCAGCCCAGGACACCGGTGCTGGAAGCTCGTTTGTACCGTTCCTTCAACTGAAGCGTGAGGGAAGGCGGGATGACCCCGAACGCAGGCGGCTGCTGCTGGCAGTAGGTCTTCCCACCAGGGAAGTGGGAGTGAGGGACGGACGTGGGGTTTCCCCCCTCGCTCGGCCGCTTTCTGAGGACCGAACAGGTGAATCTCCTTTCAGCAGGCAGCTGCCTGCAGGACCTGCCAGCAAACCCCAGGAAGCATTTCTAAAGGGCTGTAGAAGACTAGCTGTGTTGCATGTCCCAGAAGAGGGGTCTGCACAGCTACCTGTAGGTGAGCCAGATGCAGGGGTTGTTTATAAAATACAAAATCTGGAACCTGTTGATACCAGCATGGACAGACGGGCCCATCAGGCTGTCGTGTGAGGACAGAAACTCGAGAGAAGGCAAGAGGAGGTGGTGAGGCTGGTTCAGCAACGAGGGAGAAGAATGAGGAAGACCAGCAAGAGAGCACAGGGCAGCGACCCGATCAGGTAACTTGCTGACAGAAGGCTGCGTTTGCCAAGGCTGGCGGATCCCGCTGGCACTGCCTCAATGCAGACTAGGCATCAGGTGGCAGAGTTCGCATGCCAAGGCCCCTGCCTCCCATGCAGATCGTGGCAGCCGTTCAACTATCTCAGAAATCTTTTCTGGGCAGATTACAAGGGAAGCGGAGCCGAGAAGCACACAGCAGGCCGGGAGGGAGCTGCATTTCAGGACTCCCTTCCCCTTTGTAAGACTTCTTGAGTTGGATGGTATGAGCTGGCAAAATTGTCATTCAGATCCTCAAACATTAAATGCTATTTTTGGAGTAACACCAGACCCTGAATTCTGGATTTGGTTTAAGGGTGCAAGACTGGATGAGATGCCTGGTGAGGACAGTCAGATGGTTCAGTGGAAGAGTGCTTTTAGAACTCAGTTTATATTTAAAAGGGGAAATAAGTGAATCTATAGGGTCCCAAGATAAACAACCAGGCAGCAGGGAGCTAGAATTCCCGCGTACTATCTGTCACCCACCCAGAATCCTGCCTGACCCCGTGGAAAGCCCCTTCAGAAATTTGTCCTCAGAACTCTCCATGAGACAGGGACAGGAAGGGAGAGAACTGTTCTCAGAAGGACTGCTGGGTCCCATAGCAAGGGGAGAAAACAACCTTTCTTCGGGGACAGTGAAAAGAGGACCTCATGCGAATCCTCTCTCTCTCCAGGCAGTATAGAAAGATGAAGGTCCCAGAAAAAGAAATAAGCTTAATGCTTTTTGAACCTATCTGGCTCCAGGCACTAACCCTAGTTATCAAACAGTATGTTCAGTTAATTGCAGAACAGAGCACCTGTACCTATAATTGCAGAAATGTGAGATATTGTAAAATGCTCAACAGAGATGACAATAGGAGAATTTTGCTTCCAATAAGATTTTATTGCCAAAACTCTGTTCTTAATTTATCTGTTAACTGAAATCCACTCCTCAAATTGTAAATCTGTGATATCTGATGTGATAATACAAGCTTTACACAGTGATAGCATCAAGGGTTTTTAAATTCAGCAAGGTTTATCTAAGTCTCAGGTTGCTTGGTTTCCTTAGAGTCTGGAAAAGTTTTCCAAAGCTGAGTTCTCTTCTGGTGTAAATATTGTTCAGCAGCATCAGAAGGGCTTTCCAAGGGGAAGTGAGACAGACTAGAGCTCCTGTCTCTTTGAACCCCTGCCAAGCACATCTTAAATTACAAATTTACAGGCTAGCATGGTCCTGCTATTGATGAGAGTTTTAAAATAATGTAAAGTACAATGACACTGATCTTCTGTTTAATTGCCACACAAATCAGATAATTGGATACAGAGAATTCAAATAAAAGCTGAGTATTTGACAACAGGAAATCGAGAAGAAAAAAACAGCTATTCAAAATTACTGCGTGTTCCGTGATTCCTGTGAAATAGCTACAAATTATCCAGAGATTTAAGGACAGTCTTGGAAAATATTCTTGCTACAAATGAGAAATCATGATAAAGGAAAATGTGAATCTTGTAACGTGTAAACAATCAACAACTATAGAAATAAAGAACAAGGAAGCTTGATACTTAAATTGAAACATCAGAATATGATGTGATTTATTTTAGGGCAAAACGTTGGCACTAGTAAGTAGGTAAAAATCACTGGAAAATATAGCAAAACCAAATAACTCACAGGCTCTAAGACTGAATGAATCACTTCTGTCATCCCGTCCAGCTGCCCGGAGAGTCTTGTGTCTTGTGTTTATTATTTTTAAACTAGTCTCATTTAAGGAACTTACTTTCCAATTTCATATCATCACATCAGGATTTAAGGATGTTAAGTTAACAGCAATTTGGAAAATTTAAAAACCTTTTGCAGCCCAGCTACTGCCGTTTTTGCTCTGCAGGAAAGCGCTTTTTGGACTTGTCACCTGAGTACTTCAGTTTTAGATTAAAGGCCTCCTCCCTGCTTTGAACTTTGCAGACTTCAGGGATTGCCGGTGCCAGTCTTAACCATGGCTGAAGTAAAAAGATTTCAGCTTAGATCCTGAGTAAGCTACCCGCACTCTGGACGAAGCTAAAATTGATACAACACAGCAGGGAGTAATAAGATTAAAAGCGTTGCTGGCTGCATTTAACTTCGGTGACTTCTTGTTTTGGAGAGGTATCTAGGCTTAAAACTATAAGGCAGCTGCATGGCTGCATGCCAGAAGGAAGTCCACGGCAAAGCTGTTTGCACAGCATCAGCCTATTTTTAGTATACGGCTAGGGAGTGCGTTTCTTCCTCCCCCTGCCCCAAATCTCTGTAATGCCCTCCGCTGGCAGGCAGGAGCCTGGTGGGAGTCTTTGCACAGGAATATGGAAAATGTTTTGGCCAGCGGTGTGAAATAGGGTATTGCGTGTGTGCCAAGCAACCTGCACGTCTATCCAGGGAACAGAGAGCAGGGCAGCACCAGCTCTGGTTGCTCTTTTCTCAGGTGGAATGTTGTTTTAGGAAAAAGAAAAGCAGATAATTCAGTTTAAACAAAGTAAGATACCATCTCTGGCAAAAATCCAGGTAGAAGTTTTTAAGATTGCTGCCACAATAATTCCATAAAGATTGGGTAAGAGTTCAGTCACTCCAAACTCTGTATCATCCCAGTGCATGCGATTAAGAAGCATGAAGGAGTTGCGTGCACTAATCCCACACACGTTTGTATAAAATACTGTTGTCGTTTCGCTTCTTCTTACACAATAGAAATGTATATTCAAGGTGTGGGACACATTCACTCAAAAAGTTAGAGTGCTGAAGTACTCCCAAAGATTTGAAATGAAGAGTGGAGAGCGCCTTACGCTGGGCGGTGTCGGAAAGCTTGTACCAACTATGCAGACGTGGGCCACTCCAGACCAGCGTGCCAGTCTCCCCACAGATGTTATTACTACCACAAGTGCTATTTTAAAAGAAAAGATGAAAAAGGAAACACATGGCTGTGAGCCTTGAGGTCAGGCTCAGGAGCTCTGCCAGTGCAGTGTTTTGCTCCAGAACAGTAGCTCTCTGACTCGCTTGCAGAAGGCCGTAGTGTGAAAGCATAAGAGGGCAGCATCAAAAATACAAACTGGGAGGAACTTCAGTTAGCCCTAGCCCCAGCACCTCCTACTTTTGCACCAGCCCCAAAAGATGCCCACTAAATTTGCCTTTAAAATCTCAAATTCCAGCAATTCCACAGCCTGCCCAGGAAAGGTATCCTACAGCTTCACTCTTCCTACTGTCAACTGCCCATTCTGATGGCAAAGCTAAACGTCTCCTGCTGCAGTGTAATCTATTTTTCTTGTCCTACCTGCAGCAGTGAGGGAAACTGTTTATTTCCTTCTTCTTTGCAGCTGTCTCTTACACATTTGAAAACATGTCTCTTCCATCCTGTCACCCCTCTCGTTACTTTTCCCTCGGTTATCTCCAGCTGCTCCACATTTTCCATGAAGTGCGGTGCCTATAGCTGCATACTGTGTTCTGAGAAAGGCTTTCTACTGTCACATGAGGAAGAAGGATGATGACATGTATCTTACAGACTACATTCTTGTTCATACATTCCTGAACAATTTTTTTTTTTTTTTCCAGGAACAGGATGCTGTTGAATCATGTTCAGCAGGTGACTGGCTATAACCCCCAAGAGACCTTTTCTGTCCAACTGCTCCCCTAGCAGCCAGTCCTGTCCCATCCTGTATTTGTTCAGCTGATTGTTGCTTCTGGTGAAGTGCACAGATCCACATTTGTCAAATCCACAGCTGGATGGACTGAATCACACTCTAACTCTTTTGAATTTATCAGGTTAGTTTTAAATTGTAATTGTCTTCTACTTGGGCAGTAGTTAGCTCACATCTGATGCTCCCTAGAATTTAACCAGCATTTGCCATCCAAATTGTTAATGAAAATACCAATAAACATAAAATCAGAGAAGAACTGTGGAGAACCCCACTCAATACATCCTTGCAGTCTGACTGTGAATGATTCACAATCACAGGGTTTCATAACCTCACTTTTAAATTGGTGTCAGACCACATTCCCCTACTTTCTTATGGAAAGTCATTGGTCACTTTAAAGCTGTGCCCACTGCTTCTCCTTTGTTCAAGAAGCTTTTACCTTGGTGGAGAAGGAGCAACATTAGTTTGACACAATTTGATCTTCTTTTCAGAAGCTCACAGATAGGTTCCCTGTTCCATTAATTTTCTCATTTAAACTATTGACCCAGACTTCTGAACAGATGGGTGGAAGCAGAGAGACAGACTGAGCCTTCAGAGTTTACAGCATCCCCCTTTGTCTCTAATGCTTGGAAGTAATTTACCATATGGGGTATCTGATCGAGGCAAGAGGATAACTACTGTTGTGCTTGTGCTGCAGTCTCTTACACACGGCAGAATAAGAAGAGCTTGTCTAAGTAGGGACATGAGAGCCCTTGAAGTATTCACTACTCTGCCCTAACGTCACACTATACAAGGACAATGAAAGACTTCTGCTCCTGTGTCTATGGGTCCCTCCTCCATTGTTCCAAGATTTCAGTGACCAGCTATTCCAGTGAGAAGTCACATCCACGAAACAGAGAAGCCTCCTCAACAGTATCCTGCACATCCTTCAGATGCCAGCTAACTGAAGTAAAACACAAAAAACATACAGCAAATAAACATGCATCCAGTAATTATATCCATGGCATCAAAAGCCATGTGATGAAACTACTCCCAACACCAACTTTGATAATAAAAGTCTTAAATTAACCTCTTCAGGAAACCTTTGCAAAGATGCAAGTGGAATCACGCTATCAATAATTACACATTTCGTCAACAAGACCTGATCATTTGGCAACTCCTAGTTGAAGATGATGCATGGCAATTTTTAAGTCTGTGCTGACTGGGGATACGATTTTTCTCAAGTCACAGTAAATACTGAGTACATTCATTAAATTGATTCCTTGTTTGAGGTGATGACACAAGAGCATGTAGTCATTTTTAGAAAATAAAATCTTCATCAATAGGCTAATAGTACCTTTCCTCCTATGGAGCTTTCCTATCACATTTCTTGGTATTTTAAAAACACTGAAAGGTATTGATGTCTCACTCCAGACACTTATGTATTTGGATGAATCCAGCATTTTCCAGGTGATGTTTTGTTAATCACTTACACTACATTTATATGGCTCTAAAGCGCATTCTGGATGTAGCTGCTCTTCTGCAGTGTAACTATCACACTCTTCATTCCCTTGGTATCTTAATCTAAATTAACATGCTCTTGAAAAAGAAAAAATTCTTGAAAGGTGGGAATGAGAACCTTCAGTGAGTCACTCACTTCACATTATTAACTAGTGGTAAATGCAAAGCAGCTTACCCATTGCCCAAAGTTAAGAAGAATACACAAATACACAGAGTTACCACTGAGTGAGTGGCATTCTGTAAGCCATTCTCACTTCTCTCCTGGTAAAATTTTCATGGGCCTGTAACCTCAATAGGAAATACTGCATTTATGCATTAAAACAACAGTTTTAAAGTTATACTTTCAGAAAAAGGACAGATATGCAAATATGAAATTCATAACTCATTTATTGAATATATATATGCAAGGATACCAATAAAAAGAAACTAATACTGCAAACTACAACTTTGGAAGTAAAGCCAATATAACAGGAACAAAATATACATAACATTGTCGATAGGAATGCATTTACCCTCTTTCATACATTCCTTGTCTTTACACCTAATGTAAATGTATGCTAGAGCAAAAGCTGCAAATGTTAGCCTAACCTGAGTGCTTTTTGACAAGCAACAGTTCTCCAGGATCCTTTAAGGGTTGAGATGTCACCGCTGACTAATGAATGTGCATACATATGCATATATAGAAACTGCTTCAACACGTACATAAATCAAGAGCTGTGTTCTGTTTTCTAACCTTCATCACTAATACAGTGGAATCTGTTTCTGGTGACATGGAAGAAGAGTTACAATTTGCTATAATGTACTTCAGTTCTCTTAAATTTAATCTAATGAGGATTAATTTTCTTGTCAATCTGATTCAGCATATTAATATTTTTGGAATGCACTGATTATCACCTAAGTCTGATATTTCAAATAGATTATCATCTCTTCACTTTTCACTCTGGTTTAGCATAAAGTTGTTTTTCTTATGGGCAGCAGTTCCTTTCTATAATATTTTAGGGCCAGATTCAGTCTAATCATACCATTCTAGATCAGCACAGCTCTGTGTACCTAAAGATCAGACTTGGTGGAGTGTAGGTGATGATTTATTGCTGCCCTCCAGGAGTTAAGCTGGTGTAACTCCTACTAGAGCCTTATCACAGAACCTCCTGTGGATCAACACCTGCTGAATAAGTAGATCTTTTGATCACCTAATCTATTTGACCCTAGCTAGCTGCACTGATGCTGGTATTGAGCTGACCCTTCACCCTTCCTTGAAATGGAGTGATAGCACAGCTTACTGCCATAGCATTTGATNAAAAAAAAAAAAATTAAATAAAGTGAAACCAGTTTCTTAAGACAAGTTTTGTTAAATTCATGAGTTCTCTGGTTGTGAGATGAAAGCAGAAGGTGCCTATAAAAAAAATCTCAGTAACAAATGGACTGCATTAATTTAACTAGCTAATTTAAACATACCTATTTCACCTATAGAGCACTTTCATTACTTCTAACATTTCTGGAAAGGCAGTAGATGCTCCAGAATAATCTTCAATATATGCTTGCAAAGATTACATTGCTTTACNATATTTTAGGGCCAGATTCAGTCTAATCATACCATTCTAGATCAGCACAGCTCTGTGTACCTAAAGATCAGACTTGGTGGAGTGTAGGTGATGATTTATTGCTGCCCTCCAGGAGTTAAGCTGGTGTAACTCCTACTAGAGCCTTATCACAGAACCTCCTGTGGATCAACACCTGCTGAATAAGTAGATCTTTTGATCACCTAATCTATTTGACCCTAGCTAGCTGCACTGATGCTGGTATTGAGCTGACCCTTCACCCTTCCTTGAAATGGAGTGATAGCACAGCTTACTGCCATAGCATTTGATCACACCTTAAGACTGGCATTACACCAGCTGTGTCTTCAAGTTATTTGAACAATATCCTTCTGATGCCTGTCCTTCCTTGGTACAGTCCTTTCTTGGTATAACACAATTGCAGATCTGTTAATACAGAGATACGGTGAATCGGGGAGATCTGTTAATACAAAGATACAATGTGTTGGGGAGAAAGCTCCCTTCTCAGAGGGTTCCAGGCGTCTTAAACAGCACACACTACTCTTGTGAGCAAAAGAAATGCCTAATGGCAAANAAAAAAAAAAAAAAAAAAAAAAAAATCAGACAGACTGTCTGAAATTCCAAGCTAAAATACACATAAAAAGACAGTAATGGCAGTATTTTGTCTTTAAAAAATGATGTAAATGTTGTATACTATCATACATTGTCATGCTTTTTAAAACTACAATTAAGGATGTAAGAGATGTACAGTAAATACACTGCTGAGGTACATTTCTTCTAAATATTAACACCACGACAGAATTACTCCCCAGCAGGTGATGCTACTTGGGAACATATAAATACAATTTTTACATTGTAAGGCACTTTTACCCAGCATACATGAGTCGAAGTCAGTTATGACAAATTTGAGGCTTGTAAGAAAACGGGTTTCTTTCTTTTGACTTTGTTTCCATGAATTCTGAATTAATGACAGTTTAGCCAGGCCATCTCAGCATAAAGAGGTAACAGGTAAACCAGCCACTTACTTTTCTGCTACCCGAAGGCAAAGTGCTGTTCTGGTTCTTCAAGGCATGGAATGGGATCATTTATTTCACAACAGATGAATTATTAGACTGAATATTATAGTAAGCAACTGACACAATGTGAATTAGAGCTCAGTCTCAAATACAATCAGTATGCTGGCAGATCAACCCCATGCAACCTTAGTTAAAAATACAGTAGCTGCAAACAAAGTGCCTTTTTTCCATGGGAGAGCCATGTCTGAGGCACAAATCTAGAAGTAATTTAAACATTGAAGGATTTTATTTTGCATTCTAACTGTTCTGAGTGGCTGAAAAATGTTCATATTCTAAGAGAAACAAAACACCTTGATAAGACAATGTCAATAATCGATCTGTCATTGCAATTCAAGTCACGCTTTTAATTTTGAAAGTTACAAATACAAAATAAAAATGATCAATGGCATCATATTTAGAGCAGTAACTGAATATTTTCTGTACACAGCAATATTTCTTTCCAAAATGGCATTATTCTCCAAGAAAGCAAACAGAATTGATTGAATTCTAACAGGTAAAATGTTAGAAACTCCAATATACAGTATTGAGTCCCTCAAGACATTAAGGGAATGCATAAGAAGACAAATGACACACGTTAAATCTTTTAAAAATACAAGTAAAAAATGCTACAGAAACTCATGTTACAAATGAACTGTTTTTGCAATACCAATCACAGAAGAACTGTAGCAGTTTATAGTCAAATCTGTATTTTGCTTGTTTCCTTCCTTCGAATCCAGAAGTTTTGTTGGGAGTTCAGAGTGAAACAAGTCAAAACCCTAAACAAACAATAAGATGATGCGATAGCAACAGACAAATATGTGGACTAGATTCAGCTTTTTGGTTTTATTTAAGTCTGAGAATGTGCTTTAACAGACCAATTGAAGAAGCTAGTAGCCACTAGAAATGACAAGGTGTTTTCAAAGCAGTCAGAGGACTGATCTGTTAGGTTTGGTATAGCCTAGATCTGATTATTCCCTAAAGGAACATCAAACTCTTGCAAGTAGAATTCCATGACGTGATTGTTGACTTGACAGAAAGAGAAAAAAAATAATCACTAAAACAATAAGGATGATAAGCAAAGTTTCTCATACAGTGGTCATAAGATTAAAAAATAAATACCAAACTAGCAAAAAATGGTTGTTTCCTCATTCTTCTTACAGAATATGGGACCTTTATGCATATTCCGGACAAAACATGAAGTGTTCCACACAACACAGAACACTTGAGGTATGGATGTCAGATATGGTGGCTAAATTCCATGGTGAGTTAAGAGTTGTAACTCTCTGAAGTAAAAGAGATTGGGCTGCAGAGTCCAAGCATTTGTATAGTACGGTTCTAATCACACTTAGTGAAGTGTTCTTTGTAAATCAGGGACACAGAAGGAGGTGGGTCGTTGGGGAAAGAATGAACTACAGCCCTTTGGCATGAGTTCTAAAGCTCACAGCTCAGAACCAACAGCTGCTCAAGTAAATCTCCCGCAAACAATGCTGGGCGGAATGAGCAATTACAACAGGAACAACCTGAAATGTTCAAGCGTGCTTCGGTGTACACTGAGTCCTTTTCTACTGTGTGCTTTGCAAGCAAAAACAGAGCGCGGCTTTCCCATGTATAGCCTCCGTAACTTGTGTATGAAGAAAATGCAAAATTCACAAAGTACCAGCTTGTTGCCACCACAAACTTGTCCATGTTGTTAATTAAACTAGCTAAGACCTTCCCTCATTGCATGAATCCACTAAACAACTTACACATTCCAAATCTTAAGGTTTTTATTCAGTCCAGAAATATAGATCTTACTTCATTTCAATGTCTGCCTTAACTTTTGACACTGTACATATTACATATCATTTATATAGTGTTTCATTTTTTTCCAGACACTGCAGACTACAAACTACATAATATTGACATGTAAAACTCTGCCACTTACTGAAGGCTCACACACATGAACGTTTCAGGCAGTTCAATGAAATTTCTAACAGAGTTGGGCAGTAAAAAGTTACTAACCCTTTTCTGATCTTAGAAAACAATTTAAAAGAATTAGTAGTTATGATGTCTTAGCCATTCCCAGTTCTATAACTCTGTCCCTTGAACCTGTTTAAAAAATGATGAAAACAGCAGTAAATTTAAAATCATACAGAAAAGCATTTAGCAGCTCTGATATTACATCTATATTTAGCAATAGAAATGAGGGCCTCCCTTCTTATACTGTTACAAAGTTAGCTGGATTTAAAAAACAACAAACCCTCCCCATTTTTCTACAGTATGCCAATAAAAAGTACTTATCTGCATACACTAGATTTAAATACTTCACTGCAATAAACGACATTAAATGTATATTGCGTTTCAGTCTTGGTAACAGATCTGTCAGGAGTAACTTCCATACCTAGTTTCCATTGAGCTGCTGCTGAGGAATGTCATTATGGTCAGCGCCTGATTTGCCACGGCTTTTGCTTTCTCTTTCTTCATCCTCTTCATCTCTTTCATCATTCCCACTATGGTTTTTACAATAGAGTCTAGCACAATAAAAGAAACAGCGAGGACTTTTACTGAAAATATCTATCAAAACCAGACTTTGCTCTCAATTAGTTTTGAGATGTACTACAGGTCAATTGCTAACTCTTAGCTCATTCATCATTCAGTCAGGCATCAGTTAAACTGGGAAAGAAAACAAGGTTGAAGACTAGCCAAGAAAACTTTGAACAATTTAGTTTTTAAGAACTGCTGCTACATTGCTCAGAGAATGCCCTCTCGTGGGCGCAGCCACACTAGCAACTCAGCTGCAGCCAACTCACCAACGCCCGCAGTTCAGCAACCAAGTATGGAAAGTTACTGGTCCAAAAAACCAAAAATAAGCTACAACACATATCAATATGGAGCAATCACGACATAAATTATACAGTTTCCTCAATATAGATTACAGATTAATTGAGGAAGAAAATATAACTCAATTAACTGTTTTTCTCATTTCTCATATTACAATAGTACTACAGAAATTTAAAGCTACAGTAAATTAAATATTTTGCAAAGGCAACAATTACTTAAATATACCATTTCAAATGAAAACTGAAATTTGAAATAATATTCTTTTGTTATTTTAAATAATATTTTTAAAAATAATATACTTGACTAGTCAAATCAGGCAGAAAAAGCATCACGACATATCTTCACTTTCACTGTAGATTCAAGAATAGGTCCTTACTTATAAATTCCTCGTGACATATTCTCAATGTATTTAGCTTTGTCTTCTACTCCACAGTGGTAATGGTATGTTTTTATGCAGGCTTTAATTTCACACCCAATAGTAGCACCAGGCTGGCTGCAAAGCGTGCATTTCTGTACAGGGGAAAGAAGAGAATGGCACTCACTGTTCAGCCCTTCAGTCTCTTGCCTCTTAGTATTAAGTTTACTGTTCCTCATATTTATGGCTACTATATTGGAACAATAATTTATCTGGCAGATCATCCTTCCAATGAAAAGTTAATCAAAGATACTGTAAAANCACAAAGTACCAGCTTGTTGCCACCACAAACTTGTCCATGTTGTTAATTAAACTAGCTAAGACCTTCCCTCATTGCATGAATCCACTAAACAACTTACACATTCCAAATCTTAAGGTTTTTATTCAGTCCAGAAATATAGATCTTACTTCATTTCAATGTCTGCCTTAACTTGTGACACTGTACATACTACACATCATTTATATAGTGTTTCAT
>VZTO01002923.1:568-33601 GCA_013400615.1 Syrrhaptes paradoxus | reverse complement strand
GATACTACATGGTGACAGCTCTACCAGAATAATACACCCAGATTTTCTTGCTTTCTTTTTTTCTTCTAATAAAAAGGACAGTGGATGAGCAACAGAAAAATAGCTGACACATCTCATACCACAGAGCTGCTAAAGGCCAGGTCATTTGTCCACAGTCAGAGCAGGAGAGTGTCAAAAGATGTGATGTTCAGTTGCTGTTTGGATACTTGCTTGCTTAACAAATTGCTTAAAAGACACTTGAGAAGAATACAGCAATACTTTTGGCCTTTCTGCTTTCCACCTCAGCCAGAAACAGAAATACAAAGGGAGCCAACAGAAAGCATATACAAGCATTTCAGAACCTTACAATTTTGTCTAAAGACCAGTTACAAATCTAGAGCAGATGAAGGTGTGGTCTAGCCATTGACTTTACCCAATGTGATTTGTTTCTTCTCACTGGGATGAAAGACTTGTTAACCAGTTTGCATCACAGGCATCATTACAAGTATCCCACTGGAATCAAATATCTCATTCATCAAAACCTGCCTGCAGAGCAAGAGAGAAAGTGCAAGTACAGCAGGAGGACAGTTTCTTAGGAAAGTCTCTTTTTTTTGTTTGCTTTTTATTAGACACCTTTAAAGCATTTCCATGACCTACAAATGCTGTACCTTTTCATTTAATTTCCCTTTCTCGACTGGCAGAAAACATCCCACCTACTTTAACAAAAGTCTTTGGACAGCAAGGTTGATATCCCAAATGGAACCCCTTCAAACTGGGGCCATTCCTGGCCATAGCCTGCCAGAAAACAGATGCCTTTCATGATGTGCCCCTTATTAAAAGGCTGTTCTTTATTCAGAGAATTTCAGCATTGCTCAGGGTTACTAAAGTCCACTAGCAGTAAACATGTTAATAAATGTATTGAATTTTTCCCCCATAAAACACACAAAACCCAAAACATAAAGATCCCAGAGAATGATAAAAGAGAGTGTTTCAATAAAGGTGGCCTTTTTCTTCATGAAGGGTTAAGGCAGAAACCTCAACCTCCAAAATAATCAAGCTGCAGTGTATACACTCAATTTTCAGCTTTGTTTAGCTTTCTTTGACTCTGAGCCACTCTACTGCAAGATCCTTTTGTTTTTTAGTTTTGGTAATAAAAGAACCATCCATCAGCTGTCAGGAGAGCTATCAGGAAGTACATTTCTAATCCCCACTCATGTATCGCAGGCATTTTCTGGAACACCTGCACTGACAGTTTCAGAAAAACTACTGGGTGAAGGCATGAAGCTATGAGGGGGCACAGACCAAACCACGTAAATAGCAGCAGCGGCAAAGCCACAGGAATTTGTGTGTGCGCACACGCACACATGTGCATATGTGTATTTGAGGACTCTAGACAAATTTGTTCAGGGATCAATATGGTTTGTGGATTCAGCCTTTCAGACACGCTACCCCACTGTTTTCCTGGCTTTTGGTAACAGATGATAATTGGATACACTACCCTAGAGTAGGAAGCACATAATACAAGAAAGCTGCTGTTAATTCAACACACAGGTCTTTCCCTGAGCTGGGGGACCAATGGTTATGAGCCTCATTACAAACGACTGGGGGGTTGCAATTTAGCACCAGATTTTGAGAATTTACCACCTGATACCAGCCCTCAAAGGAAGAAAACAAGACTTTCTGAATGCTTATGCAAATAAGGACTTAGCAAAAGATTCATCTGGTCTTTCCTTTCCTTTTTTTTTAGCGTGAACCTTAGTTATTCAAATAAGAAAAGTGAGTGACAATTTTTGCCTATGGCCAAGGATGTGAGAGGCCCAGGTTTGACTCAAATCAAGGCAGAAGTTGTCATCAATACCACTTTTGGAAAGTGAAAACACTTGAATGTCTCTCTTCCCCATACCAAAGGTCAGCTATAAACACACCTCAACATACCAGTAAATCTGTTTGTGTGGTTTCAAATTCTAGAAAACATTCAATAGGCAAATTCCCCATAAAACAATCTGAGAAAACTCAATAAGATCCTCTACATCATGAAGTACTGGAAAAGGAGTACCAAAACTGATCCCCCTCATGTCTGTTGTTACCCTTTTAATCCACACAGGGAGGTATAATTCAAGATGAGACGAGCTATTTCCAGGAGGGAGAATAAACAGCAACGGATCCAAAGAGCTTTTATGCAATCCCGTTTAATTACAAAGAATGTACACAGCCCTGCTTTCTCACAGAAACGTGATGTCAGTTTTGTTAAGACATTTTTCTTTCAGTCTTGATGACCAGTAGGTAGCAGACTTCTAGATGCTTCTGCTCATGCCTCTCAATCATAGGTTCCTGAAATAGCAGGAAGACTAGATACTCCTCTACACAACTTTCTTACGAAAGTCTGCTTCTTTACTGACAAGACTGCACCCACCTAGCATGAAGTCTATGGAGACTTAAGTATTTGGTTAGTATTTTGAGTTCCCCCTGTAATCAGTGGCAAGAAACAGATCTCATGTCATTCTAAAGGAAAACCTAGCAGGGTCAGGGGAATGAGTTGGTTTATAAGTGCCTGTAAAGGAAGTCTAGACTAAATTTCAGTGAGATAAAGCCTACCTTTATGTTGTTGTTCAGCCATGCATGACTCTGCCAAAGAAACGTTATTCCTTCCTTTAGGGATGCTCCTATCAAAACAGTGATGTTGTTAGGTTAAGATTCTTTGTCTCAAAAAAAAAAAAAGTTACCATGTAGATATAAAGTTAATCATTACATCTGCAAAATAACTGAAAATTCTTCAATCCACAGCAATAACCTGGGATTTCTAACGCCCAGGATATTAGCTAACCTTCTGGAGGGAATCATCTGACTGTGACATTAGGATCACACGGGCTGATATCCTGTCTCTGACAGTAATAGTTACTTGTGGTATAATCTCCCTCGCACAAAGGTCAGTTTATAGTTTGGCTTCTATGGCAAATAGGTAAGAGAAAATCAAAAGGAGTATGAAAACATGTACAATAACATACCAGGAGGAAAAAAAAATATTACTGGACTTCAGGAGAAGTAGAAAACTAATAATTTTTATTCTTCAGTTATAAATACTACAAACACACACTTATACTATGTAAATCTAGGCACAGTGTTGGGCTCCAGATCTTTCAGGAGTTAATTACAGAAATTTAGTCTTCTGCAGAAATAGGCCTTTCCTCGTTTCTCTAATTATGTGCCTATTTTTCATTACCTCCAGATTTGCTATTCCCAATAAGAGTGTGAGTCGAGCTAACACACTCTGTCACTATCATCAGAGCTTCTGGTGATGGTTTAGCAGTTCAGAAAGTGAACACACAGCCAAACACCACCAGAGAAAATGAAAATAAATGAGTAAAAGTTGTAAAACATAAGGAAAATATGAGCTAAGATTAAAGATAAGTTCTTGCTTTTTGCTATCTCCAGTGTGACACCATATTCCAACATGAGAGAAGCCATCAACCTACTAATTGACCTCCTGTCTGATGCTGAGAAACAGCTGTTCTGCATCACCAACTTTCCCAAAAGATGACTCTGCCACAACATTTTTCAGATGCCAGGGGTTTTTTTTGTTTATTAGCTTTTTAACAGCAAGAGTGCTTTTTCCTGGACTATTCTTCTTTATAATTGAAAAAACTTTTAACATTTTGCATTTGTGTGAACATGTGCTGTCACTTAGGAGTCTATACTGTAAGCAACCTTCACATGCTAGACAGTCCGGGTGTTTATTTTGGGTCCATCAGAGGGGTGTACCATGTTAGCCAATTCTCCTCCACGCAGTATTCCCACTAGGATAACCAATCCATGTGCTGCACCAAGCACAAGGGTACACAGCTCACAACCAAAAATTCCACAAGGCAGCTCAGAAACTTAAATGTCACAACACTGAATCAGACAACAGCTTGTAGCTTTCAAGGATCCAGCTACCATGCACAAGATTCCCCAAGCTGCTCTCAGGGCAAAGAGAAAAAGGGCTTGTTCGAAAGAGAAAGAGCAGGTACTGAAATTGTTTCTGACAATTACTTACTGGCTACATTAGAACAATAACTGGACTGTATCATTACTCAGAAGAGATGAACTGATTAAAAGAAGGAGTGACTGTACCATTAAAAACAGATGACTTATAATTCATTAGCTATTTTGGCACCGTATCCCCATGTGTTGCATGCTGTATCTTGAATCCTCTATGTTGTAATTTACATCCTCAATTTCAGTATCATTACAGTGGGAGTCAAGGGATGCCATTGTATGTTGCTTTACATCTTCTTTCATTTAGCTGGCAAGCACTGTTCAATCTTTCAAGAAATGCTAATATTTCCAGTTTTAAGTTGCTGTTTTTCTTGAGGGAGCTGCCACAAGTTAACAAGGTCATTTGTTCTCTGCTTTACTATCTAACTAGAATTAATTCTTGAAATAAAGTCATTCTATTGGCATTGGTGTTCTAGGAGTCTAGGAAAGAAAACAAGGATGAGGGAGAACATCTTGTATGCTCTTTGACCATTCCTGTCACACAACTGGTGAATACAGTCTTAAGTAAACTAAGAACATACCCAGACTCCACATCACTGAGTTCTCATCCAGCGGGAAACCAGCTCGCATGACCGGGAACATCTGCTACCACTCAGCCTTGGGATGATAAAACTTACATAAGAGACTATCTTATACTGTCAACAATTCTGGTTTTCTTTCATTGTTCAGGTACTGGCTATCACTAAACAATTACGACGGGATTTTCACAAAGAGCAGGAATGTAACCCTTTGCTGTAGATATAGATTACAGCACATCCTCCCCTCTATGATAACTCTGATTCCTTGAGTATAAATGCATTTTATTTACATTAAGACACAAGATAAGAATCATCCATCCCTGGCTGCAGCTTCCACAATTACACCGAGACTGGATTCTCAGGAACCGGAATGCTGCTTTGGAGAGTTATATATTGCACAGGCACTTTCAACATTTCAGTGTGTGCTATTTCAATGCTTTCGCACTGCATTAGAGGCCAGCAGAACACTGTGTTCAGGACTTAGTACAGCCAAATTTAAAAACCATCAAATCCGGTTTGAATTAAATACTTTCCTTAATAGGATATAGTTCTTCTTTACAATGGTTGCAGGACTGAGTTCACCATTTCAATTCTACAAGAACAGTATTTGCTATACTCTTAATAGCTGCAATACTATTACTGGTCGTTGCAAAGTCACTATCCATGATATTTGAGAAATCATGGCAGTCCAGTGAAGAGAATGCACTCCGAAATATACTTAACACACTCCTGCCACTAACAGGTGTTCAGTTGTGTCAAGTCCTCAGCATGAACTTTTTCACTTTCCAGGTCCACCAGTACTGTGATCACTACTTGCTAATGAAGAGATAGTCTCTGTCTACAGACCACTGAGAGCAATCTCCTATATGAAGCATATCTGAATTTCCCTCACAAACACAGATGCCATAGGCACTTAATGGGGAAAACACACAACGTTTAAGTAGGTCACATCAATGTCTCCATCACATTTGATTAAACAAGACACAGAAATGTGCAGATTTCACAGCTAATGGAGAATGTCACAAGCAAATTAGAGGACACCCTCTGTTGAACCCTTGGAACATTTTCTGAATGTATTGCTTAAAAAAAGAAAAAAAATATTCAATTTTTTTACATCACTTTAGCTAGACAGACAAAGTCACAGGATAATCATGTGAACCAGCATTTCATTTTCCTCTCTGAAAGAAAATACATTCCCTTGTTTGCATTTCTACAGCAACCCTTTCTACCTGGGTGCTCTACCTTCATTTCCTGCTTAACAACCCACTATTTAGGAGCTCAGAGTGCTTAAGAACACTTCGTTGAGCCTCTCAGCATCTTTTGGCCTTGTTGTACCCCTACTCGTGCTGATGTGTAAATTCAGATAGTACACATAAACCAGTTGCCTGACATCTTGTTGAAAGTCATCCTCCCGCTGCGAGCCCTGCTCTACAATAAAGAGAAATTTTAACAATAGGATACTCTGCTCCAGATTTTTTTCAATGCACCACAGAGCAGAGACGGTCAGAAAGCAATCAGAAATAGATTCTGGATTATTTTCCATCCTTTTTCTTTCCCTCCACTTATGAAGATTTTTAATATATTTCTAACAACTTCCAACACAAGAGATTGCTTTTGCTTCCATTTAGCTCCCAGCAAACGATGACAAGTGAGGAGTACTCTGCACCACAGAGCACCAGAGCCTGCCCTGCCGCTTGCTTCCCCTTCCCTGCTGCTCTCAGCTGTTCTCACTCCGAGTCTCCGGTCTCTGGTTTCAGCTTCCGTGGCATGCTTTATTTTTTAACAGAGCAGTAATTGTACATGCTAAGCATGAGGAACGGCAGCCCATTAACAACATAAAACAAATCTGAGAATCAAAACAGCTACAAAGAGACAAAACCAAACACAGCAGCCTGGTCAGGCCATCCCAGGTTGAAGTGTTCCAGAAAGAGGTAATGGAGAGGTTTCCAGCGACATGGTTTTTCTATCAGAAATTTGCCAAAACTTTCTGGAAACGATGCACATTTCAACAAAGAACTTTAATCAGGATGGAATGAAAGAGATGCCCAGCAAATAGCTGCTTCCAGAGCATGAAGTGCTTCAGCAGGAAAGAGAGGCAATCTAGGAAACAGCACAGTATTTAGTGTATGCTCCTGAGATGGTGAAGACAGTGTGTCATCTCCATATTCTTTATTGGGAAAGAAATCACTTTGAAGACAGATTCTCCTTCAGTACAGTGCCCTATCCATAGGGCTGACTATTAACTAGTCAGGAAAGTCTTGTTCTTCCTTCAGAACAAACAAAAAATATATTTTCAAATAGATCTCTGTTTCACCCTGATGTGGATATCTTTATGACCAACAAAATCTGTGAGGCTAGATCACTGCTTCTGTGACACTTCCATCTTTTACTAAAAGTTGAAGGTTTCACTGAATAATAGCAATGCAAAGGCTTCAGGCCCTTTTTGACTCTTCATGAAGTGTGAATGGTGAGATGACATCAGCAGGTGAGTGGGCTTTATCTCATCACAGTTTGCTTTATCCTTTCCTCTCCTAGGAGGTAGCAATGCTCTATGCAATTCTCATGTGGCAGGGAGTCTGTCAGCTGCGTAGACAGTGAGAAATTCCAGCTGGTATATCCTGTGGATGACTCTTCTCTATTGTGTGCTTTAAACCCTTCCACTGAACAGCAGTTCTGGTGTCAGTTTAATGCACTGATCATCTTCAAAAACAAAAAATTAATCAAGCTCCAAATCTCAGAAAGACTAAAAATTAGAAAAACTCCTCTGGACTTCAGAGAACTTAAAGCCCAAGGACTTAGAGATCTTAGAAGAACTCAGCTTGTGTTAAGACTCACAGATCTATATAGCCCTAGAAAAGCTTTCAAGAAGAATTATTAGGATTAAGCCAGTACAGCCATCTTATAAAATAATCTAAAATTTGTTCAAGATCACTAAACATAGAAGTACAAAATCCATCATAGGATGTATTACTAGACCTTTGTCCTTGTCATACTCTTTCCTAGATGTCACTATTGGCAACTGCTTGAAACAGCACAATGGGCTTCAAAGACCTGAGGTCTGAACTACTCTGTCAATTGTTCTGTTAAACCATTTTTGAAACAGCAATATCCTTAATAGACTGACACTCATTCCACTAAATCACTTCCAAGCAAGTGAACAATGATAGCCATAGCTAAAATAAAAATCTTTGAAGATTTTTATCCCTGAAATTACAGGTGTGTTAGAGATCGCACCAGTTCAGTCATGCCTTTGTCATTGTTATTGAATTTACTTGAGATTCTAATGCAGGTATCACAGGGATGCTCTGCAACATAAAATAAATTGAATATATAATAGAACATGTTGTAGAAGATAACAGTGTCAAATGAAAATCTTCCATCTTAATAAACTCCTTCCACATTTTTTCCTTTTTTAAGCCTTCCCTGAGATTTCTTATCTGACCATCTACAAATTCCTATTCCTACACCTTTCTGCTTTTTCTTTGACACTTGCTCCTTCTTGTAGAAAACATTAAGCACATGAACTTGAGCCATCTCAGCCACTGGGCAGATCCTTAAGTTATTGCTGTAGTCACACACATTAAAAAAAAAAAAAACAAACCCAACCAAACAAGAAAAAAAACCCCAGATTCTTTACTCAATAACCCTGTTGTAAAGTTTAATGAAAGTTAATGGAGTGACACCAATACAACACTAGTAGGAAATCAAATGCAAAATAAAAACTCATTGACTTGAAGCAGCATTGTAACTTCCATAATCAGAGAGTTGTGCAGGATCATTTTGAACAGATGTGCATGAGCTAAATTCATACTTTGTTTAATAACATACATGGAATATATGAAATAAAAACCTTACTATCATAGAGTGTTTCATAGTATTAGCACACGTAACTATTCTACAATAAGTGTTTTATTTATATACATACTGTATACGGGTGTGTGTAAAAATATACATATAGACTTATTCTTTCTAGTTCAGGAAGAATTTCAGGGCAAAACTAATTGCTTCAGATCTACAAAACTACACTTCTTATTTTTTTAATGAGCCAATAAAAAGATTAATGTTTCAATCTGGGACAAAAAAAAAAAATCAGTTCTCTGCCTTTTTTTTCTAGAAGCCTACCTGAAATAAGGTATGTTATCTCAAATAACTACAATTCAAGGCAAAAAAAAAAAAAGCAGTATTCTTCAAAGATAACTGATTGATGGATTGATTACTGAGCAGTCAATATGCAGCATGCTCTGTGTGACATTTGAAAAAGTATTTCAAATTTTCATTTTAACACATACTCCACTAGTAATGAAAAATGTGCTGTCACTGATAAGTGGCCTTACCAGAAGAGTTTGTGGCGAAAAGGCTTTGAAAGAAGGAAATGGAAAGGGTATGGCCTTTCATTACATTAGGTAAATCTATTTGACCACAGAGAGGTTGAGACTCTGCTGCTGAGGTTACAAGCTAAACAGGCCATCAACTTAATTAATGTATGACTTTTCAACCAAGGGCACATTTTAGCTACACCCAACCATCAATGTAATTCCTTTACAAGGTTAACCCTCTGCCACCAGCGCTGAATTGGCAGATAGCCCACGAGCAGCTCGGCACCACTCGCCAGCGTCTCCTGAACCACCTTGGGGGAGCAGCCAGTTCTCAGGCTCCTGTCGGCCAGCTGCAGCCAGCTGCACACCGGGGAAACGCAACCCTCAGCCTGGCTGCAAGCTACGTGCCAGATGACTCTCTTCCCTCAAAAAAAACTGGTGGAAGCAACTGCCACTCCACAGCCTCAAAAGCCTTCCTCCCCTCCCCTACCACGAGACAAAAAGGTGGCCAAATCTGGGTGATTAGCAAAAAGATGTTTCCCACAGACTTCCAGTAAGCACAGCCTGTACGGTGACAAGTACATTACCCTGTTCTTCAATTCTGCCTTTAAATCACATTCTTCTTGTCTGACAGCTCCTGTCTTGCATACAAATCCAATATTTTGGATTCCTGGTTGCGATGTTGTCACAGGGCTCTCAAAGCTGGAAACTGTTACTCAGGCAAAAGTTTTCTCGTGAAAGTTTAAACCAAGTGAAACTTCCCTGTTGTCTCTCTCCAGTCCAAGAGCCAGCTTTGCAGAAGCTTTTGACAAGTTTCAGGAGCATTTGAGCACATCTGGGTTGAGCCTCAGAAGCTGAGGAAGGATGTGTAGACGTTGATGGAAATTACGCAAAGCAAAACCAAACCCCCCAAGAGGTTTCATGCCACCTCTGGTGTTCTCCTGCTCTGCTATAGCTCATACAGCTACCCAGATTGTATCAACACTGCTGTCAAAACCGCATTTTGGGACACTTTTGCTGTTGCTAGAAGCACATCCAAAACATGCCTGCCCTTCTCTACTAGCAAGTAGTTTCATTAAACTTAAGTCTGGTGATGTTAAGCATGGGAGTACCACTGAAACAGAAACACCTCTACACTGCGAAGCAGTTGCATTTTCTGGCACGCACCAAGGACTTCATCCAAACAGGGGGCTTGGCTGAAATGAGTCATGGTCACATTGTGCCTCACTTCTCCCTCTGGAAACCACTGCACTGCGTCCTGTTTTAACAGTTTTATTTCACATCCTACTCCACTACATCTAAAACTCTTGCATGAAGCCTATAGATCATTATTAGCTTAGATTATTTCTTTTTTTTTTTTAAAGGCAGATATTAATGTTTTGTTTTGTTGGCATTGGGGGACAGAGGCACAAACCCAGATTAAAGAGGAAATGATTTAAACAGAAATTACACATTAGGTGATCACCATACCTAAGGTGTAGGTGCTCAGCTTCCTTCTCACAGACACTCTCAGAACAAATCACAGGGGTCAAAGGAGCTAAAGAAGCCTAAATAAGAAAGGAAACCCAGGGTTGTGAACAGAATTTGCTCATGTTATTAGTCATTTATTAAATAATTAGTGTTATATGTATGTTATCTCTATAACATTGAATGCAAACACCGAGATTATTTATCTTTCTCTTTTCTTACAGGGTATTTAAAAACAAAGGAAAAAAGTTTAGGAAATTTGAAAATTTTTTCTTGTCTGCCAGCATGGCAGAATCCCACCTTCCTACTCCATTGCCAGCTGAACTTCAGCAACCAGCATCAAACAGTTTCCTTCTCTAAGAATAAAGTTGGGATTTTTTTTTTTTAACCCAGCGATTGGTTCCACAGACGCAAACAACTGATCATCAATCAGCACTTCACACTGTGGGCAAGGAGAGCAGTTCAAATCCATGACTTCCTTTACCTCTGACTGTTTGCTGCTCTTCCTTTACATCACTCATCTTCACTTACTCTCCTGACAGCTTCAGCATTTGCTCTTGTCTCTCTCTCCCCTTGGGATTCCTACCTATGTTTTCTGTGGCACTGGGGAGGGTCACTGTTTTCACTATGGTGCCACAACACAAAGGCTCAGCCTGCCAAGCAGGAGGCTAGCGTGGGGTAGGTCCCCAATGAAGGCCCCATAGACAAAATACAGAATTTTAGCACACCTCTGACTCATATCCATAATGTAACGCTAAGTACCTCGGTCTCCTTGCACAGCTAGGTCTGCTTTAGCTTGCTATCTTTGAGAAAAGGGTGACAGGACCTTCGTGCCTGCAGAGTGATGCCCATCTGGACTGCCAGTGCAACAGCAGCACACCTGGTAATGATAGACCCAGAGCTGGAGGTAAATCTGCTGCAAATGATGGTTTTTGAGGAATTCCTGGTGTGATCTCATCTCTTTTACAAGCACCTTTGCATGCATCTCTTTCTCTCCGTATCACTGAGACTGGTTTGGTCTAGGAAAGCCAGGTAGTAAATGCAATCCCACTTGAAACCAGAGCTTGCTTGTTTTCTTTTCAACATAATAAGAATGGGTCAGACAAAGCATCCTGATTTACTCAGGTGGAGGGATTTTTCAGAGGGGAATGGAAAAAAGAGTGGGTGCGGTGCTTATGCTAATTACCGTCTATTTATTTGGGGAGATAAGCTACTTATACATGGTATGTTTGGTTTGGATTAACTTGGGTAGACATAGAATGACTGTCCACAGTTTGACCTTGACATGAGTAACTGGCCTTTGGCAGGGAGGGGGGACATTGACAGATACTGCCTGAAGAAAGGGATCAGTCACAAACCCAACTGTTGCAGAAGTTGCTCTGGGCAACAGGTCGGAGCTGGGAAACGCTGGCTGGAAATGACAAAGAGGTTAGGGGAAAAAATACAAACCGTGGTCAGAAAAAATGGAGAGCAGGGAAGCGAGGTTGATCAGGGGTACAGACACCTCCTGTTAATATAATTTGTTTTGGAATGACAATGTTTGTACCGAGCTGAACTCGAGGACAGGAAAAGGCAGACAATAGCACAAAGCTGCTGCATTGTTCTCCCAGTGTGCTCTTTTCTTTCCCCTTGGCTTACCCAGCTGATCATTATGTAACTGATCAACTGGGCTAATTTTCAACCTGTCCAGGATATTCTCAATTATGTATTCTTCATAGAATGTCACGGTTTATTTTTAAAAGGTCCAGAATATTTCCTGTGATTAATGTCTGGATTAGTAGTTGTTTTACATGGTATATAGACTTGGGTAACAACTCTTAATCCCGACTGAAAGGGCAGTTCAACACGAGCAAGCCTTTAATTTAAATATCTTAACAAAGGGATTATATATTCTTCCCCTTCCTTACAAATCTTCGGAGGAAAAATACAGCAATGGCAGACAAAGTGGGACATGAAACACATTGTTTTCTGTTCTGGGAAAGTCTGCTTAAAAACCAAGCAGATTTCAAAATGACAAAACAATTTTTCCTGGCAAGTTTGGTATCAGGCTTTGTTTTGCTAAACCTGATTATGTACTTTGGCTGCTCAGCGCAAGCACATGTTCCAAACCAATTTAGTCCCTGCTCAGAATGAGTCTCCTTATTTGTCCAACAGCTTCAGAAATCATTTTTTCATGCTGACTTTGAGTGACCGTTTAGCACACACTGCAAAGGTACTCCAGGGACAACAGACCTCTGCAGCAACTAGAGGTCCAATTCATGACTTTTTTTTTTCTTTTCATTTTCTTCTTTTTAATCTTCTGAGCAAGCTTTTAATAAAGCTCTTCTGTTTGTTTTTAAACCTAGTAGCCACATTGCACATGTTCCAAGGGAAGAAATGTCAGTCAGCGACTGCACTGACTACATGGTGAAATATCACAAACATGGACAAAAAGGGTAACAAAAAATAATGGTCAGAATTTCAAATGCAGCCCTCATTTCCACTCATTAGTACAACATTAAAGTACTCACATGTGCAAAACTCATAATTAAAGATGGAAAAGGTGCCCAATCTTCGTAACCTCTCTTGTACCCTCTTGCAAGAATTTGGCTCTCCTGTTTCAAGACATCTAGTACTCTGTCCAGTTCAGTTTCTAAATCCTGAATGAGATTTCAACTGTTGTCTTCAGACAGGCTGGACCAGAGGGGAAGAACAATACACAGATCTCAATAGTGAGAACCTGCCCTTACATTTAGCAGAGAACCTGCCCTTACATTTAACAGACAACTTTTTTCAGATTCAGGACATTCTCATATTGGCAAAACTACTAAAATCCTGTCAAACAGTACTATACCTTTTGCAAACACCCCTCTACTCACACTAAATACTCCCTCCCACTTGTATTCATATGTTTCCCATGCAGTAAATATTTACTGGACATCACTTTTCATTCCTCCTGGGAGAATGCAAGAACATGCAAGAACACAGGACAGTTGTGTTTGATATGAGAGTAATACATCTACATATGGGGATCTGAGAAAACAAAAAACCTAACTGTCACCAGAACTGTCACCTGGTTTGGACCAGGGAAAGGGAATCTAGTCTTTCTAGGACCAATGAAATTGTACCAAATGAACTGGGTCTCCCTGTGTGTGGAAAACCACAGGTCACCAAACTGCTTAGATTGCCACCTCTGCTGTACTCCCTGGCCATGTTGAACATCTTTCATCTTAGAAAAACCTAGGCTAGGCACACTACTAGAGGTTTAAGACTCACAGCTCAGCTAGAGACCCCCACAGCTAAGCTAGAGACCCCTTCCCTGGCAATTTCATTGTCACAGCAGCGTCACCACAGAGTCTTATCAATGGGTTGGACAGGCCACCCAAGATAACCCATAATAGGCAGGGAGAAGCCGGGCATACCAATGCTTTTAGCTATGCATAGTGACAGTGAGCAAACAAACTCTATTGAACATTTTGGCTGGTGCTAGTATGGCTTGGCTAATATAAGAGATTAACCTCACTGTGCTTCAAATCACCCCTCCTGCAAACAAAAATGAGTATACCAACCTGCGTACCTCAGGCAAAAACTTAAAGCAATAATGACTGTTGACAGATTGTCATTATAAAGTATCACTGTCTGTTTTTCCTCACTCAATGGGAATGACAGATATTTCACAGTTTCCGACTGTGTTTCACCCTCATGAAGGAGGGAGGTCAGACAGCCCCAGAACAAATAAGATGGCTCCCTTTGGTTTTGGACAACTTAGAGGAGTTTCTGGAAGGACAGAGTCAAGTTTTCCAGCTCCATTGATTCCTATGACAGCTGGATTGAGAACACTCTCAAAAAAAAAAAAAAACAAAAACAAAAACAACTAAATATAGTTCCAGGGACACTGAGAAATCACCCTACAATGGAAGGGGAGCGAGGCAGAGATCTGCCATGCAGAACAAGAAGAAAGTTTCACTCCTTGACTTGTACCAAATTATTTGTGGGTACAGGATTAAGAAAATTGTAGAACCATAGAATGGTTTGGGTTGGAAAGGACCTTAAAGATCATCAAGTTCCAACCCCTCTGCNGCCCCCTTCAGGTACTGGGAGGCTGCTATTAAGTCTCCTCGGAGCCTTCTCTTCTCCAGGCTGAACAACCCCAACTCTTGCAGCCTGTCCTCATAGGGGAGGTGCTCCAGCCCTCTGATTTATTTTGTGGCTCTCATCTGCAAAATGGGTCCTACCATCCTCAGATCCACAAATCTGGGCCCCATCAAGCTCTTTTTCAGAGCATCCTCCAGAGACTTAGTGAAAAGCCATGTAGTTTATATGGGTCTTCTGCAAGAGGGAAATAACTTTCAGCCTATTTTCATGAAAGCCAGTTGCTGAGCTTGGTCACATTTATTTTCCTGTCTTCCTTCCAGAACCACATATAACAGAGTCAAGAGATCAGAATGAGGCATCTAGAATAACATTTTTCAGCAGCAGTGCCTACATGTCTTTGCAGATTACAGAACTGATTAACATTTTCAGGCCTCCCCCCATTGCCCACAGTGCCTTCCACCTCCAGGTACTGAGCTGAGGGGAACAGGCCAGTCATCCTGACAGTTTCTCAAACGTGACAGGTTTCTACTGCTAGTGCATGAACTCACTCCAGGATCTTCTTGTAATGTAATCAGGCTGAAATAAACTCTTTCAGCCTGAAGTAACAGATTGTGTTTGTGCAGGCTCAGGAAGGAGAGTCCTGGAACAGATAATCTTCTGTTGCTATCATGGCAGTCCCACCCAGGGCAAACCCAACCCATACAAGACAGTTTCACACTCCGTCAGCTTCTGGTTTACAAAGTCTGGGTGGTCAGCCGCACAGCACCTGATGCAAAATTCTCAGCCTTTCCTCTCATCCAGGGAAGTCCATCCCTGGGCTGTATCTTCTCCCACAGAACAACGTTTGGCCAAGCCAAGCCTAAACTGGTCTTCCCTAGAGGAAGGGCATGAAAGGAAGCATGACTTTTAACGTCTCTTAACTGTCCAATAGATTCAACAAGGTTGCACTCATAGCCCAAAGTAATAGAGTCTTCTCTTGTATCAGCAAAGTGCAAGCAACCACGGCCCACAGCTCCCATCTAGTTTTCTCAAATCTACTGAGAAGACACCACAAGCCAACTTAATGACTTTTCTCTCTTTAAAAACTAGCAAAGAGAAGACATCTGTTCTCCTAACAGAGAAGCTGTGCAATATCTCAGAAAAAGCCAGTGCTGACCTACTTGACATACACCCTTCCCCACTCTCCTGACTAAGTCAGATATATCTACGTCCCCCATCCTGAGGGCACCAATAGACCTTAAATTTCCCTGGCCAGGCTGACCTGGGACCCTTTGCCTAGGGGCCCAGGAACTCCACTGAAGCTAACTGCCAAGGATCCTGCTCCTTCCCCTCTCTAGTAGCATCAGGAGCAGGGCCAGCATAGTGATAGTGGCAGGACCCACCTACAGCCCAGGGACCATGCAAAAAGGTGAGGTTACAGGTCACATTGGGCACAGGTACACGTATGACACAGCTCAGGTTCACCTAATTATTAGCTGTTGACCATCATATCCTCTGGACATCCAGTTCCAGCCCAATACAAACCTCTCAAACCAGACAACAAAAGTGAGCCAGTGATATACTCAGTTTTCAGTGCTTGCTTCTTAACACCTCATGTTACATTCAAGTGTTCCTGAACAAATGTTGTCACCAAGAATATCTGCTATAGTGTTATGTGCTTACTATATGGCTACTCTGATCAGGAGGAGACCAACTCAACAGCCCATTGCTTGATCAGTGAGTTTCACCATCTTCCCTCTTTCATCAGTTCCATCAGTATTTTGAGAAAAGCCTCTCAGTCACCATCTTGGCCCATTTCCATACTTGATACTCCAAGCCAGCATCACTGAAGCATGAACTCTGAAAGCAGCCTGTACTTGTCACAGCTGTCTTGTTTGGGTACTCCTTATCCCTGCTTCTCACCCCAATTCTCAGTTTTGTTGCTACTGTTGGGCTGCCGTATACTGCAGCTTTAATTTCTTCACCTGACATTTTGTAGGCATTCCAGACTCATACCATCATATTGTCACCACTTGTGCTCTTCACTCTAGACTCTCTGAAAGCATCAATAACTCAAACTCCCACATGGTAAAAATGTAGAAGATACTGTCTGCAAAATTCAGGAAATTTTTCATCAGGAGACTTATCACCTCCTTACCTAAGCTGTAGTCCCCAGACAGCTAACTGCATTAGGGAGTCCTCAGGCAGCTAACCCACAGTCACCAGAGTTACAGAAGTCCGTCAGTCTGACCAGAAGTACCCAGTGCAGACAGCTGCTGTTTACTAGCTCTAAGGAATATACAGTGTTCAAATAATTCAAAGCTGTCACGTTGCATCCATCATTATCCTACACAGTCTCAGCTATTCTTATAAGACACATCTTCATCCATGGCACCTGGTAAGCTTTTAGGTCAGAGACAACACCCTCCCATGGCCATCTCCAGTTCTGACAGGGCACCTTGATGGTTTTGCAACACACTTAAGCAAACCCCAAAGACTGAGATTTTATAATAATAGTTTTCTCTCAGCCAAGGTGAAGGAGAAGGGAAGAAAAAGGAAAGGTTATTTCAACAGTGTGATTGTTATTATTCACCAATATCACATGGCACGTGTTTCTCTGGCTACCTGAGTCTATCTTATGGGGTAGAAGGGTTGACAGGAGCACTTTAATTTTTTCTTACACGGGGTAACTAGACTTGTGTATTAAAGAGCCTGCCTAGAGGGTTTGACAGCTTGAAATGCAAAGCCTGTAGGTTGGTCAAATGAGACAGTGACACAGAAGTGAAACTTGAGGACAAAGGCAAAGGATTGGCCCTGAAAGAATGACACCTGCTTCCACCATTTATTTTAATTTACCTTGAATGCAAGGTAAGGAGGGGACTTTTCAGCAGGAGGTGAAGAAACTTGTCAAGACGGTATATACAAGCACAGAACCATTCAACCACATACCCTATAAACTTAACCATGGGTATTTACATTCTGCTTGCTTCAATGCTTTTGCTCTGTTGCTAACAACATCAGGCTTTCTTTTTATTCCAAGAAACCCATTTCTTCTGGAGTGTCGCTACCAGCTGAAGATGTTATTGCGTACTTCATAGGTAGCTGCATTACAGGTATGAGTTAATTGCTTCCTTAAAAACAATTGGGCTTAGCCAGCATAAAATGAAAAGTGCTACTGTTAGATACAGGACACTGCCCATCTGAATACATACAGTCAAACTGTGAGAAGACATTCACCAGGTTTCCTAGGCCAGAACTAAAAAGTAAGCTCAAGTAAGGGCATTCACAAGAAACTCAAGAAACTGTATAAGGGCTGTTTATGTAGATGATCAAGACGAGGTTGCACAATCTAACAATAATTTTCCATTTTCTACTGCTGCAGCACATAGGTTGTCAATTAAATGCAATTCTGCTCTCTACCAAACACATATTTGTTTCTAAGTATTTGGTTTTAAGCAATTCCAGGAAACAAGCCCTCTTGCCTGTCCTCCCCCTTCATCCTCCCACATCCCCCCTCTATCCCCTGGAAAGATGCCTTTTAATACTGACCCTCCACATATCTCCAAGCTAATCCATGAACAACTGCACTGAGGGGAAAAAGCATGACAGCTCTGCTTGGGGCCCAGGGAGGCGAGCCTTGCAGAGGCCCTTTTGTTGTTCCCCAGGTAGGATGTTTAGCTCTCCATCCATGCAACCCGAATTCCTTTCTCACCACACCCAAGGTCATTTTAATGAAAATTCCTAAGCCCATGCCAGGGGGATAGAATTGCTCCTAATCCTTCAGCAACACATCATTTGATCCCCGGGCCCACTGGGGTTGTTATTGTGTGTCTGCAGAGCACAGCAAAGCAGACAGGAGTAGAAAAAATGGCAACCACTGCAGGAGATCCGCTTCCCTTTCCCAACCTTTCTTTCAGATCAGCTTTTTTTTTCCTTCCCCCTCCAGAGTTCATTCACCGCCTGCCAGCTTTCAAGGGATAATGCCATGTTTTAGGTCACCCTCTGCCATTCCCTAGAAGCTGCACACATTTTTAATGAAATTAATGAGGAAGTTTAATTTTAAAGGCAGATTGTTTCCTCTGGTTTGCATTTTGAAAGGAACTGCATGTCTGTGTGGTCCACGCCTTACAGTACTGTACTGATGTTTTACATCTGTGTTCAAGCAACGCTTTAGCATCATGAAAAAACAACAACAACAACAACAAAAAAAGCCAACCCAAAATTAAAGCAAAATAGCATTTTTGGCAGGACACAGAGGAGGGAAAAAGAGCTGGTGAATCCAGTAAACCTTAATTTTTTTTTTTTTTTCTGGAATTCATCCCACACCGACACAGGGGTCTGTGTTCTACATAGGAAGCTTTTGGTGGATAAGGTAAGGTTTAATTTTTCTTCCCTAGTTTAGTTGCCTCCCCATGGCCTATTTGGGCAGTGATTCCCTTTTCCTGTCATGCTGAGATCTGGAAATCCACTGCATCCTTGCTTTAGGATGCCCCAGGCCTCACACACAACCGCCTGCCTTTTCTCATTAGCACTGCTTGCTTCCCTGGCACCGAGATTGCAGAGCTTCCCACCCCTGCCAAGTAAGATGCAGGCAGGCATAGAAATTAGCAAATTTCATCTCCGGTGTTTAAGCATTTGTAGGGCTGGGCTCACAACCTATTTCCTACTTTCTCATCTCCTCCCAAAAGGTGAAAATTTCCAGTGTATTTCCTACAAGGACACAGGACAGGGAATTTCCTCCTATAGAAACAATGCAGCAATAGTAGTCTTGCACAAAGGTTGCAACTACTGTAAAATTCACTACAAAAAAAATCTGAGATTTGCAATGAAATCCAGCCAGTTCTTCTCTACTAACTTTCACTAGCAGACCGAAGAGTCCAGGCATAGCAGAGAGGAGTATCACTATCCCCAAGGAGAAATCGCAGCCGAAGAAAGGGAGCTGTTTGGCCAAGGTCACCAGGTGTACAATGGCTGAGACAGCAACTGAAAGGAAAACTTTCAATTCAGGCCAGGAATGCATCCCAGCTTGCTCTAGACCTGATCTGGACAATAAGGGACCAGTGACCCAGAGCCTCTTCTCTTCCAAATAGCTTCCTAATTCACACTACTATGGGATGAGGGGTAAGCAGCAAGGTTGAGTCTTTCTGAATCCCTTTACATGTATCACCAAATCTGCAGGCACTTAATTTTCCTAGCTGCAGTCAGCTAAAAGTGCATTGGCTCCACTGCATATTGCTAAAGAATCGTTGCTCCTAAAAGCTATGAAAACACAGCTATGGTACTTTGGCCCATGCCCTAGAAAGTAGTACACTTGAACCAAGAAGCTATGCTCCTCCAGCTGCTCTCCTCAGCGCAAATCCCATAACTTGAATGTTACCATTGCACAACTGAGCCCATCCCTCATGCCACTGCCCATTCCTAACACTTGTTGAACTGCAGAGGAGAAGGTTCAATTGCACTGAATTCTGTTTTATTAATTTTTCTGAAGCTGATTCAAAACATACCTCCCAGGATACTGGTAACCTACTAGCCCCATCAGTAGAATAGCATATGATTGCATATACTATCAGAACACTACATTGTTACCAAGGCCTGGGGAAGTCAGGAGAATTTTTTTTCCTAGGATTTTACACTTGTTAAAAATTGAGATTGCTTCACAGTATAATTACAGTATTTTCCCAGATAGAAAAGTGTTGCCAAAAAAACCCTGTGAAAGTCATTGATACAAATGACAGAAAAGACATTACCAAAAAAATGTTTATATATATATACACACACATGCACAATTTTTATATATGTAAAAATAAGATTTAGTCGTTTCTAACAAAACTGAGGAATGGGAGTGTGCAGAAATTAGTAACTATATGAATGCCCAAGTGCTACCACATCTTTTAGCCATACCTGGGGCACACCACACATATTATCGCTGTGTCTTTAATTTAGTCTCATTCACTACTAGATTTTCCTAACAATTATTATCCTGTAAATCATACTTGATTTATACGATCTACTTCATCATTGGCTATAAAGAAACAGTAAAGAAGTAAAGAGGGCCAAATCTACTGATAAACCGAGTTAGAGCCAAGGATGATGCAAACACACTTGCTCTGACAACCCACCTTCTTCCATCCTGACCTGCCATACTTCTATTATTCTAGGACTGGGCCAGAGACAGTTCTTTGTGCCAAACAATTAGGTAATCACTCACACACACACAAAACTTAATAAAGAAGAAAACCCATAATTAAAAAAATTCATCAGAATTGAGTTGGGGGGAGCAGGGGAAGAGCAAAATAATTGACAAGAAAGTGAGGGAGGATGTAATTGGGGGTGATACGTAAAGAATGGGTGGATTATTTTTTTAAGGTTATTTTACTTAACTTTTTTTAAAGTTATTTTCTTAACTTTGAGTAGGGGCAGGCAGTCTGGCTTGTGTTACCCTGCAGCCATTGTGCAGCATGATAGGAGACTGATTGATTGATCACAACTCAGCTTGTCAATGACCAGCATTATAAAGGTTGATGTATCCCCTGTGGAGGAACTGTGCAGACAGACTTGACTGATGGATTGAGTATAGCGGAGTCCCACACTAGTCTGAATTGTAAAGGTTAATGCCATACCGCACAGGGGTCCTCCTGATTGATAGCATGTTTGACTGGTTGGAGCCCAGTCCCACAAGGATCACAATTCTGGGGGTTTATGGCACGCTGAATTCCTCAACCTGACACAAAGCCAGGCTCCAGTTCACATGGCTCTCTTACATGCTAATCAAGAAGGTTAATTCAGGACAGGTGAGGATTGCTGCAGCTTTCTATTTGTTAAGGAAAATGAAGAAATTACTTAATGTGGCACCTATGTTGTGGATGGCTGCACAGTTTTGGGGACAATGTCCTGCTAATACAACATGTGCATTGTCACTGCTTTGTTCACAAAGGTGCATTATAAAATCACTCAAGACAACTTTGAGTAGTCAACCCTTTCCTCAAGTCAAGCTGTCTTTAGGGACTGGCTCTTTCTGTTGAAGACCGAGTCCTTGAGCCTTCAAACTGCATTGTCTCAGTATAAACCATTTTATTGTTGTAGAATTAGGGTCGTTAATGCTGTCAGCTTTGTGCCTTTCTGTCCTGCTGCATTCATACCAAAATAAAATGTGAAACTGTAGCAATAGGAAATAACTGTGTGTACACACAGACCAGTTATTCTCCCAAGATCTCATATGCTTTTAGTATAAGAAAATTCTATGTAATTTATCAAATAATAATAACGTGGAAGAAATTTCCAAAACTATCTGAAGCACAGGTTCTGTATCAAGAAAACATGTTTTGGAGAACAGGTGGGTTTGAGGTTTTGTTTCAGTTCCAAAAAAAAAAAATCTTGAGTCCATTAAATCTCATCATTTACTGCTGCTGCTGTTATTCTGAAAGATGATTTCTATCTTATCGGGACCTTTTCAATATCTTTCAGTTTTAATATCTAGTTTTCTAGTATGCAGTCAACAAATAACTAGAACCTTTTTCCTTTTCAGTAATTTCCCTATAAATTAGTGTGAAGACTTGTGCAAACAATATATTCACTCAGATTGGGAGTAGGCAAATTTACCTGCTAAGATAACAGTCCATATGCCGTCTTCCATTGGTACTTAGTTTTCTTGGAGAAGGGAAAGAAAGAGCTCTGAGGCACTGTGAAGTGTGAGCCTTTAAATATTGTGGAAGTGAAATTACAGAGCCTAGAACACTTTCACTGTTTTCCTCACTGCTGACATGAACTGAAGTCCCATGGAAAGTCTCGGCATTACATTTCCTGATGTGCATGGTGTATTTTGTATTCAGATCTTTCAAAATCCCAAAGAACAGAACAACTATATGCGGCAGTACTGCCCATTACCGGCAAAAAAATTGTGCAAATGAAGTACAGATATTGCATACATATATTGCGAGTACAGCAATATATTGCCAGAATCACTGCAAAATAATAAGAATACAGTCACCTCATGCCTTATACAGAACAGACAATGCAAGTTGAAATTAGACCTAAATCCTATATAGCCTCTGAGGTTACCTAAAGTCCCAGTGATTGTGCTTCTGGGGGGTCTACTGAAGAGGGAACAGGAGGAAATTCCCACCTGGATTTTTTGGGTCATTTCATTACATCCTCTGAAAAGCTAGACAAAATCCAGAAAAATGGCAGGTTGGAAACCACAGCCATTCCCCCATGGGGTAACATGCTCTACTTGGCAAAGGAACAACAGCTGCACAAGCAGTAAAGGAATGGCTCTGTTACAAAGGAGTGAAGCACCTCAGGCCATTTGGAAGAACAGACATGGGTGAGAAGCTTGGACAAGCAAAGAAGCAATGACAACGCTTGCCTGTCACCCGATAAGCAAAAGACAAGCTGCGGTTGGAAAGGTTGTAGCAGTTGTCTGGAGACCCAAGAAAACAGTAAAAAGAACTAGCATGTAGTGCCACCAGACCAACAGGAGACCTCCGCTCCTCTGAGACAGGAGACCATGGCCAGGACCACAGGGAGGCAAAGGCTGCTAGCAGGAGGACAGGTCCTCACAGGAGGCATCAAGAAGAAACCTCATGCCTACAGCAGGAATACCAAGTGTGGAAGAAGCACCTATAACCAGGTCTGCCTCCGGTTCTGGTTTAGTGCTATTACAGGAACAAAGTCCTGTTATGCCAGTACCCAGCTCATGCTATATGAGAGAACATTGTTTACCCTAGCCAGCCCCGAGATGTTTCCTATGCCAACATTTTTTGCACAGATCTCTTAAATTTGGCAGAAGCAGCCCTTTACCACGTGAAGGGATTTTCCATGTTGGGGGAATTCCTCCCTGGACGGAGGAGAGATTTCTGCCTGGCTGTTTGCTGCTACAGAGCCCTCAATTAGCTTGCAGAAACACATCTTAATGATGAACCAGGCCCAGGGATTTGTGGATTCATTACAGATATTTTCAGTTTACCTCAGTGATACTGACACTTTTTAATTTTATACACTGAAGGCATCACTCTGCCATCCACTAGGCATCCATCCATTTATAAGAAAAAAATGGTTATCACCCCTTCAGAAAGAAACAAGAGTGTAACTACCACTCCTCCTGCACCACGCATGGTAGCAGAGGGCTGTACCTTGGGCGTGTTGCAGTGTCACGCAAGCAGCCAGGCAGGCACAGCACATTGCTTACCAATCTGCTCCAATCGCAGAAGGATAAGACTTTTCATCAGAGGGATTAGGGTTTATACATCTGGAAGTTAAACATTTCCTTACTCAGTTAAACCTAGCAAGTTTGTTTAGTTACATTCCCTCCCCAGTAGCCTCATCCAGTTGACTGTCACATCACATGTTCCGGCTGTTGCTTGAGCCCACCATTCCCACACCACTTATCACTTGCAAGAAAAAAAACCACCCCCGCCTCCCAAAATAATCTATAACCACCTGATACTGCAAGCTTGACACAAATAACTTAAAAACTTGAATGGGAAACAACGCATTCAACTGAAGCCAGCAGGTCTCAGCTAGTAAATAGACCTACATGAGAAGTAATGAGGAACCACACATGTGCTTCAGGAGAAGTAGCCAATAGTAACTTATTAGTAGTGTGTACAGGTGCTGTTACAGCCTCTGAGTTGCAATACATCTCTGAGTTCAAAATAGAAGACCAGTAAACCATAATGATATTCTAGAACTCCATATCTCTCATCATTTTAATGATTAGGATGGGAGACATTCATTTTCTTTAGTCTGGAGCAGAGGTAGGAACTTATAGAAAGTGATGATCCAGCAGAACACCAATAGCAAAACTTGTACCTAGATTAAGAAAAGCAGCTAGGATCTGTTATTATATAGATACACATTTCTGCTCTATTAGAAATTCAGACACAAATTCTAATAACACATAGTGAGTGGAAAATTAAATCTGACTTCCTATTTCCACTGACTCTAACATGTGAAACAAAGAGGTAAAGACTGTATGGGGGAAAAATGAATCAGGGTGCTACTGACATAGAAAGGTGCACATATTTCTAGTTCTGATGTTTGGAAAAATAAGGGCTTATTCTGAAGTCATCATCCTAAGAAACTAACCTCACTAAAATGGTTTAGATGCATGCATGTTTAGGAACTTGCATAGTTTAAAAGAGGTAAAAATACATACTTCCGTATTAGAGCCTTTGAAGCAATAGCAAAACCTTGACTTTCATTTTGCAAAACAATTGTTCTGGAAACAGTTATTCCTTTCTAACCAAAAGGTATCATAACAGTCTTACTTTAATTTTAAAGTCCTCGTATTGTTCCAATATGTGTCATGCAGGAGCATTTTTTGACATGGAAAAGACTGTGGGCAGGTCATACATTATTTGTACTGAATACTCACAAAGGAAATGTGATGGAATCTATCAAACTGATATATGACTTTTTTGCCATGAGTCAGAAACACTTTTACCTCCATGCTTGTATTCCATTCCTCCCACTGGTAAGAAAAAAAGTATCTTATCCATTTTTATATGGAAATAGGCATTAGTTCTACCCTTGACTCATACCTTGCTTTCGTAACTCCTTCCAGTCTGAAGGTGCACATAGCAAAGCCTAACTAATTGCAAAGATTCACTTTTCCAGAGTAGCTCAGTCCAACGCTTACCCAACATACTTAGCATTATTCCCCTGCTATCGATACTGCTCTTCCCTCCTACACAATAATGTTCTTCCATCAAGCTTTTTTTCTGTAGTGGCATTATCTTTTTCACTGGAAGATCTGATATAGCATGAAGAACTCTCTTGTTTCATACACTACTAGATGGTCCTGGAACAACCAGAAGCTTTTTTCTTTCACTGAGAAGCTTTTGAACCCTTCTCTTTCCCAGTCAATCTGGTTCTCAGGCAAACTCGTGCAGTTGCAGGGCTAAATGTATGCTTCTGCTCAGCTAACGTGCTGTATAGTCTAGAAAAATTACATTCCCCAAGTTGTGAGTTAAATACAAGCAAGTGGTCTGGCTACCCATGCGAGTGAGAAAAGCTTCATTTTACATCTTCTGCCTCGTTCTGAGACAGGACTTGAACTTATGTACCTAGATGGTGCCTGATTCTATAATATGTTTCTTTTCCTATTGTCATTCTGCTTTGTACAAATATACCAACATTCAGGGGATACCCGCATACCACATGAACACCTTAATGGTGATATTAGCCTCCCTTACTCTTTGCCTTTGGCCCATATCTTTTTCCTAGGTATCTCCTACCAACTTTTTTCTCAGCAAGTTATTTTGCTCCTAGCTGGATCTGCCTAGATCCCAGCCTCAGGGTGATAAGAAGCCTGGATACCTGACTTAGAGCTGCAGATTCCATAGGGTAGCAGGACACCTGGGCTGCTCAGCTGCCTCTCTGTCTGCCTGTGCTGTAGCTCGATTTCCTTCCTGCCCCACCTCCTCCACTGCTTCTAGCAGAGAAGGAATAACCTGTAATATACCTCTGGGAAGAAAACAGATTAAATTCATGGTTGTAACTGGCATTTTTCTTAACTGCAGCCCCATAAATGCAAAAGAGCTATTTCAGCAATGGGTAAATAGTTGGAACTCAAGACTTCCTTTCACAAATACCAAACAAAAAATAAAAGCAGCCTTTATGCTTGCTGAAAAGAAAATTGAAACAATATTCTAAAAATAAAATTTAAAAAGAATGTCTTACCACATCTTATGACACTGTTTAATGAGGAGTTTTGTACTAACTGTATTTAGTGAAGGGGGCTCCTCTGAATGGCATTTGGAAAGAATGTAGCTAAGACCTGGGTGGGGTGTGGGTGGCCTCCCCGAAGATATTTTCCTCTCTATTCACGTAGCTACTCTGTGATCTTCCTTCCTGTAGCTTATTCACTAAACTAACATCAAAGACCCCTCTCACTCTATGCCAGTGCATCACAGGGTTGACCCTTCCAGAAGATGTTACCAGACAAATTGCATTTTTCCCCTTTGTGTTCATTTCCAGTACAGTAAAGGGAACGGGGAGATCCACACTTAAATGAAACCTGTAAAGTCTGGGTTTTGGCCAAGACATGTTTGCAAATAGGTGCCATTGGGAACTTCCATGTTGAGGCTTCTTTGTTTCATTTTTTCCAAAGGAAGAACTTGAGAGAGGTAAACAAGGAAGAGTTGTGTTCAATTAACCAAGTGAACACTAAAGGAAAATGACAAAGCCTGAGGGACAGAAAAGGGAAGTGATATGAGGTTATGACACTTCTGCTTTTTTCACACCTTCTCCTTGCGTGTAACAAAAGCTAATTTAATGGAGATCAAAAGCTGTGGCCATCTGTTGGCTCTTTGATAACTGGTATGAAATGAAGCTAAATGATCAACTACAGTCACCTTTGGACACTTACTACGTAACTAAAAATCACCACCTTAATTGGCATGAATAGCAATCTCATCAGCAGTTTTACTAGAAAGATTAAGGACCGGCCAGCCTTCAGCATTGGAATCCTGTTAGCTGCAGTCCTCGCAGCGCTGATAGGGCAGCAGGAAGCACTTGCTTCCCTAGTGTACATGCTGTGCCTGTCCCACAGCTAGGGAAGCATAGACATCATGCCTCCTCCTCATACCTTCTGATATGATTTATTTCTCTCTTGCTCTCCTGTACTCACTGCTCCCTGTCTTTTACATTCCTATTACCATCTATGTTTCCAGATTGGCACTAATATCATAGCTGCTACAAGTTTTTCCCTTTGCAAGGAAGGAGACCACAAGCTGTTATTTCCCTGCTCCTGTACTGGAAGGAGACATTGAACATATTCAGTCCTTTTCAGCTAAACCAAGAAAGAGTATTTTAAAGTGTTTCAAGATCAGGAGCGGGCTTTTGAGGTGAATCTCTCCATCCTCCCTACTTAACTGCACTTTGGTTTACACTGCAAGGCTGTCTCGGAACATGCAAACCAGCTCCTGTTGGTGGAAAGTAAAGAGAGATATGCTCTAAGAATACACCTAGTGTGCTTCAGTTGCTAACGAACATTCATTTTATAAGATCTGATTAGAACTAGCCTACAGCACATGAAATTGATTCAAGGAAGATGAAACCTGACTATGATGTGCACGCCAGTAATGTACCTAACACAATCCACAACTAATGGACACTCACTCCAGACTGCAGCTAGTCCAAGATCAATCCCTCCACAAAGCAAAGACTACATAGATTTCTGCATCCCAAGCACTGTTCCAGTTTACACATGTTCCTACCAGGACGCCTAACACAGTCAGGATCCACGGCACAGGGCACTGCTTGGTATCCAGTCTCTCTAGCCCCACTTTACAAGGCCTATGAAATAGGACAACGTAGCAGTTTACTTGAAGGTGACTCCTCTCTGCTTCTGTCTCTCATGTGCTAGGCACTCTGACCTGATTTTATAATTGTCATTTTACTACACTCAATTACTAGCCAAAGAAACGAGCAGGAGTAAAACTGAGAATAGGCTTAGCTCCCCTCGGCAACACTGCAGAGCCATATATCACAAGTAAGAGCCAGAACATTACATCAACATCTCAACATATGTTGATGCAGGCTCCAACAATCTCTTCAAGTCCCTGTTTCTCCCTGTGTAATTACACTTGAGCCTACTTTCCCTTTAAGCTATGCGGAGCACTTTTTGGCTAGATTCACTTGGCACACACTGCAGGTCAGGTGAGATGAGCAGGAAGGGAAAATACCTTCTTTGAAAATCATACTAGTTGAAGACTAACAGCCAAGTTCTCCCAAGATTTGGGTGTCTGTGCAAGTACAAACTGGCAAAAATGAACTTACCAGAAGTTCTCAAGCAGTTATACTATCAGGTGGCAAGGGAACGGGGATTTTGCAGACCTAAATGGTAGCTCCTTAAGAATGCAAATATGGAACAAAGAGAATAAAATTTGAAGACTGCTATACAAGCTCTGATGAAAGGTCCATCATGTGTAGTGTCACATCTACGGCAGTAATCAGTAACATATATTAACAGCAAAATATGAGAACTGGAAAAGCAATACTTTCCTGGTATCCTCTCCCAGCCCTAGATGAGTTACAGGTCAGGATCTTCAAGCAAGAAACAAAATCTTAAATGTTGTTTTTCCCACTAATTTGTTCAATTGGTGGGGGTTTTTTTTGAACTGGTATTGCAAAAGGTCATACATTGCCATTGGCAAAAATCAGAAATCATCCCATAAGTCCTGGCTTGCAGTCACACTATCCTTCCTTATCCTGAAATATTTTACTATGTCCCCAAAGAGACATAATTAGACAGTCAAATTAGGTATTGTTAGTTCATTTGTGGTTAGTAACCAACAAAGGGAAGCATGTAAAAGGGGTTTTTGTGTTCAAGGTGATAAATTTCTCCTCTGTTCATCTAACCACCAAATAACATTTCCACACCTTAGGCCTCATATTATTAATATAAGATAGTTGTTGAGCTTATAAATTGCCTGATTTTTCTAGTGGTTGGCTAGGTACATTTTGTTTCATTAGCTTAATGACTTTGGGATTTTAACTTTGACATCCATAAGCAAGTCTTGAGTGCCCAGACCATATAAAACATCATTAATGTTTGTATATTTAAGCAAATGGATTTCCAACATGAATTTTAAATTACTCTGTGGGATCTGCCTGTCCAAGCATATATTCTGGATCCTATTTTCTGCTTTCCTGTCGCTGCAATGCCCAGAAGAGCATCAGGAATGTAGAGAACATTGGTCTTTGACCTTGCATTAGATGTTTGTGACCAAATATATGCAGAATAGAGCTCTGTGCTGCCCAGTTTTCAAGGGTTTTTTAAATTGTCTGAAATAGTTTACAGATCAATGCTGTTAAAATGAACTTTGCCACTCACAACAGTAATACTGTGTTGTTGTGTGTCAGCTTTTTATTAATATGCAGACATAACACTTGAATAAAATATAATCCTTAAAAGCATTGTAAGGCCTTAATTTTAATTTGGAGAAGAGGCTCCTCAGCATCTTAAGGAGATGCTATGAAAAGGAAAGTGTTGGAAACCCTATTCCTGTTTCACAGATGACCAGACTACATGCTTCTGAAATCTTCCTACAGTTTACAGTGGTATCTGTGAGGAGAATTAAAATGCTTCAAGTTCTGAAACAACTACGTCAAAATTTCGCCTCCTAATGACAAAAAGGCACTTCAATCCTCCTCTTTTTCTTCAGAATGCTTCAATAGAAACAGTTTCATAACCTCTCTCTGTTTCACTGAAACCGAATTTTCTGCAAGAACTCAAATGACCCTAAAGGGAACCCAAGTGAAGAAGAGCATCTAAGCTGTATTTCTAAGCTGCAAAGGCACCTGCCAGTAACAGTAGGATCTACTGAGGTAAGCCTTTTGTTGAATATTCTGGTAACCTTGTTACTGTACCATCTGAGAACCTCATCCTTTATAGCTGCTGTGGATGTCATGAAACTACGTGGTTATTCCATAGACCTTGGTGAAACACAAGCACCAGTGGCGAAGGAAAAAGCCAGTGAGTGCTTGGGGCAAAGGCAAAATGATCTTTACACAATCACTTTCCACAATTGTTTTAGCGAATTAGTTTACTCAAAGGCATGGCGGTAGGAAAGGAACCTTTTATTCAAATATTATTATGTATTAGCCAAAGTTGCATTAAAATATTCACCTCAAAATCAGGACTTTGATCGTTGAGTTACATTTTGATAATCAAGACATGGAGACGATACCACAGGTTGCAGAGCTTCAAAAGCTTGGAACTCACAGATACTTCAGCCTAAGAAGACACTAAAGATTTGTTGAACAATATGCATCATAAAGATGATTCTCCTAGATCACTTGCTAAATAGTTTTGAAAAATAAAAGTGTGAGAACTGTAACTCATACATAGCTCATATTCTGAATCATAATCTTCCTCTCCTGAACTATTTGAATTCCATACCTAAAAGAACACCAATTAGAACAATAATAAAAGAGGAAGAGGAACAGNTAATACCCAGATTTTAGAGCCCAAATGAGAGAGAAAGAACAGTCCTGCTCACCTATGCCTGCCCCTGGATGAAGGGCTGACTCCAGTTGGGTCTCTGTAAAACCACCTGATGGCTTAAATTGCTGAAAAAGAGGAGAGAGATCAGACAGAAGTAACCACACAGCTTTTACTCTGCCTTTCCACCCCTCATCCCTCTCCTAAAAGCCTGCATGGTTCTGCATTAGAAAGCCACCACTGTTCACAGATGTACTCAGGGCTCAGGTTTATAGTGTCTGTTTGGTTTTACATATGTTAATTTACTTTCTTCCTTACATATTTCTGCCAAGTTCTTGTTGCTTCCCATGTTCAAACACTTTTTTATTAGTTAAAGCTTCTCTTTGCTACTCACTATTGTAGGGATTATAAAAAGAAATTAAATTTAGGACACCAACGATCATCACAGGCAGAGGACTAAAACAAATATTCTCAAAGAAGAAAAAGTGAAATTGTATCCAAGACAACTGTGCAAGGTATTGAACTATCTTTGTGAGTAATTCCACCCACTAAACGCCATCACAGGCAGCCTCACTGTTTCTGAAGGAAGTCTGTATTTCTGCATTTTCCTAAAATTAAGAAGAAAAAAAAAGTAGGATTTGTTTTAAACATGGGGGTACCTCTTTATGAATAAAGGACATAGGAGTACCAAAGCCAGATATCTGCAAGAACACACTACTGTGGTAAGGCTTGTACCACTTATACCAGGTTTGCGTTCGATCCAAGAATCTCATCTCTGCTCACATATGTATCAGGTCAGTTGTCTAGATAATCTAACATTAAATGGCTAGTCTTGAGACTTGAGCTAGTCTCAGTGAAGTAAACGGAAATCACATGTTCCATATCACACCCAGTAAGACAAAAAATACAAGCACCTTCATTGTTAGATGAAGCTCTCAAGTGACAAGAACTCATTTCTGTCCTTATCTGTATAGGTTTGCTCTCAGGAAAGAAAACCCACAACAAAAGGGCAGCCCCTGATGCAGAGCAGTTGCTGGCAGAGAACTACCCTGAGAGAAAGTCACACACTTAGTGCGATAGGGAAGCTGGTTGATATTTCTGCAAACCCTGTCTGCAGACTGTTTCTGCCTACAAGTAAGAACCACCCCTGCCTTTCTTTCATATGGCAAATGGTAATGATGACATTAGAAACTAGACTCAAAAGAAGTTAGCACTATCTTTTCTATGAAAACAGTTTGTATGTTTTTTCATACCCAATCTACGAGTGACAAATGTCAGGATAGCTTGTGAAATAGAAACTGGTTCTTTCTACTCTCCAAGAATACTTTTTTGGAAGAAAGTTAATTTTTACCTCCACAGGTGATTTTTGTTCTTCCCTCTATCAGAGTACTTGTTTTCCCCTCTAAGTGCACAGGACACTTTTCCCATACTTAATAACTGAATTCTCTGTATTGAAATAGGTTTTTCAGAAGTCCCTTCTGTTGCAAGCCCCTCTTCATCAGAAAGTGTCCTGAACTTTCATGAGTCATTTGCCGATTAGAAAAACAAAATTGTGTTCAAAGCTGTAAAACAAGTGTCATGTCAAGAGCAAGAATTTGTAGCAGATATTGTGACCTGACTGGTTTATTTACCAGTACCAAGTGCAACTGTTAGTCTTGGAGATAACGTTATTGAAATTCCACCACTGCATGAACAACGTGCTGCAACTTGTTTCCTAGCACAGTTTACCACTAAATAATTCCTACAAGAAATTCAACATACTTCTGTCCAGAATTGGAGCATTTTTACTTCCTAGACTCACAATTTAGGATCCCAGAAGCAAAGTGAGACTGTTTGGGTATCTGCAGGAAAAACAGCCTTTCCCATTTTGGCAAGAGAGAAAATTACCATGAGTGGAACCTCTGTATGTCCAGTTTCATAAGTGGCTGACACAAAGAGACCCAGTAAAGATTTTCATTGAATTTGACAGGAACATTTCTGATGCTAGTAGTTCACTTTTACTCTCCACAAAATTAGCCATAGTTTGCCTTTAATTCAGAACTGGAACTAAAAAGTTAAACATCAAGAATTCAGACACCTTCATTTTCATTTCTCTGACAAGGTATGTTTTGGACCATTGCAGACGTACCTAGGAAGAAGCATTTCTGCAACAGCATTTCTTCTCTCAGTAATAGGAGCTCTTTAAGAAATTTAATAAAAGGCAAAAGAGAATTAAAATTAAGGTTGTGGAGAGAGAATATCCTGGAAGGGAAGTGAGAACAAAAACATGCAGGCTTATGCAGCCAGCCATCTGCAAAGCTGAAGGTTTCACAAAGAAAAAAAAGCCTCTACTGTTCCTGAATCAATGACTTCCCATTTACAAGTTAGCTGTATAGAAAGATAGTCAAAATGGCTCTCAAGGAATTCATGCCAGCCGTGAGGTCTGCTTTCTCGGCTGTATTCCCCCCCTCTTTCTTTCACAGTCACAAGGATGTAAGTATTTATCAGTCCTGTACCCCTGCCAGCACACACTGGAACGAGTCAAAGGGACCTGGCACTGAATCACAGGGATTTGTGTTGCTAATAAATACAGCAGGCCCCATCCATTGTTGATTAATTTTGACTGAAATCTAAACACCAAACAACAAACACTCTTCTGAACTGCTTTGGTACACATTAGTTTGATGTGTTTATTAGACAAGACTGTATTCTTTCAAGTTTATTAACAACAGATTAG
>VZTO01002922.1:0-31725 GCA_013400615.1 Syrrhaptes paradoxus | reverse complement strand
GTTTTTATATTATTCCAGCTACAGCAATAATTCTGGGTTATTCAAGTTAGCATGCTGTGTGCTAAGCCTGAATGATCACTTTCACTACCATGCAGAAATACATAAAAACTTATCCACTTGTCTTATACTCCATCAATATTACCAGTAATTTCAAGTAGTTCATCTGCAAAAGTTATAAAAGATTAACCTTTTCCTTTTAGCCCTGCTATTCTTCATACTGTATTCTCAGAGTGTGTTGAGGACATACAGGTATTGAAGAGCATCTCTTTGCCTCCACCCATGGATGTAGTGAGCCTCCTGTTTTTACATTCCCATTCATTAGACTTCTCTGCTGGAGCAATAAGTTGCTATTCCTCGCCTGAACTCTGGCTGTTCTGTTTTGTAAAAGTTTGAAAGCAAATTAAGTCTGCATTTCTTGTTCCTCCTTTTTGAGTATGCGACAGAAGTAGTTTTGAGCAAGTGTGTAAATGAAAGACGTGTATAAGAAAGAGTTTGAAAAAGAGATGGAGAAAAATCTGAAAGTGAAATTGGAAGCTTGATTTAAACTCCTGGATATGTTACCTGACTTTCCAGAAAAGAAGTAAAGTTTCAAATGGAAGAAAATATAGGGTTTTTTTATTTTCAAAAAGCAGAATTGTCACAAAATTTTCATTTATATATGAAAAATATTTCTGAAATATTTGTGAGAGTTTTTATAAGTGAGAAAGTTGGCTAAAAAATGACAGTTAGACATGGTGATTGAAGTAAATTCAGAATAATTTTATCTGTTGTCTTGCTGTTTCTTCCCACAACCTATAATTTAGCAACAAAGCATCTGAAGATCAAAAAATTGCCTTTTTAAAGCATTGCTAGCTGACCAGGACCTAACCTGAGCTGGAGCAATGGCTGAGTAAAAACAACAAATTTTTTAGAACTAACATGCATTTAATAAAGGGTGATATAATCATTTTCTAGATTATATAGTGTCATCTAGTTTTGACAAAGAGATTATTCCCAAAGTTCAGTCAACAGCCCATGTGAAATCATTACAACCATTTTCACATACATGTCTGCAAAGTAATCAAGCCAGGGAAAATCTTACAGTAAATTCCATGTGACAGAGACTCCTTGCAATTCAACTTCTGGAGTTTCAAATGCATGAGAAAGACTCTAAACAAAAGATATAGAAAAACATACATGCAAAAACATAAAGTGTTTTGTAATTCTCTTTGTTGCTATATGCCACTAATGACCTGCACTTATCAAAGCTTCCTGTGTTGTGCATTTGTTCTGTGCCAACACGAAGTCAAAACAGAGCTGAAATACACCATTGGAAGCAGTAGCTGGAAAATGCTTTCAATTTGTTGAATCTCATAACTCAGCAGATACAAAGATCAAGAACTGCATGATACCAATGAATTTGCAACTATATTTTAAAAAAATAATGCTTTTACCATTTTTCTTTAAATTCTCTTCCAAAAACAGGTTATCTTACAGACAAATAACTAATGTACATTAGTGTCTCAATTCAAGATCCTAACAGAGACAAGACATGAGAATTTTTTTTTGCTACCACTGTGTAACTAGGTGAGCTTAACATTACAGCCTGACCTCACCTACCTACATCATGGTCAAAAATTTCCTTTCCATTAGGATTTGACAGAAAGATAGCTAATGCATCCAATTATCTCATGGTAAAAAAATGGTTTTTTGACAGTGAAGACATAGCCTAAGTCTCCATAGTAAGACAGGTGGGGCTAGCTGTGCAAACAGGATTGGGTTCCATACGGTTCTNAAAAAAAAAGGTAGTTTTGCTCCAGTCATTCTACCAGCATTATTTCATTTGCAATGCTGAGCTGTTTCTTTTTAATCTAAAAGTTATAACCTGAAATGTTACCTGATTTAAATTTCAAATTCACAGGTCACTATAAATTTTTATAGTCATGAACAGATGTTCATGTGAGCTTTACTTAGCTGTACAGCACCTTAGAAGAAAAACTTGTCAGTGCAATGTCAAAATTAAATCTCGATAGGAAATATTAGGGGGCTAGGTTGTTCAAAAATATTCAAGTTTGCTATTAGTTTTGCTGTAATACCTTGTTCTTTGTCCCCAGACTTTACATGAACCGCAGACTACTATTGGTTGCTTTAGCAGTTTATTCACTCAGAGGTAAAGAAGAATTGCAACACATATGTGACGTTGCTTATGCTTATGTGTTTCTGCACATCTGCATAGATAGTGTCTTGCTCTGATGTAAAATGACTTGTACCTATTAAGATGACAGTTCTACTGTATTTGAACTTGATTAAATATCTCATGACAGTTAGCAATAATCATAATAATTCAAAAAAGGAAAGAAGCAAATTGTCAGTATCACACTTCTCAGGGCCACATATAACTGTTCCTTTGCTTGTCAAATGAGGAGGAAAAAATATGAAAGCATGAGAGAATTTATCAAAAAAGTTAGCTGTAACTTTATAGTTTAAAAACACAGCTTTTAAACACAATTATTTGTGTCCAAGTTCTTCCCTCAAGATTGCTGTATTCCTAAGTAACTCCATAAATGACTTGAGGTGTGTAGTGGTGAGCAGAAGATCAGAATCAGGTCCTTAGAGTTTGCTTCATTCACATGGCTACAGGTATCACAGGTCTCAAAGCTAGAAGTAATTTCACAGCTTGAGCTGAAGTATTATGATTTGGTTTTATGTCTCACTGAAATATATAGGCTCAGAATGACTGTTTGTGTCAAAGCCATTGTATACTTTGTAGAGGGTTACAAAACCAGTCTGATCAAGATTTTTGTAAGCTGAGAACAAGTTGAGGCCTCAGCTTTCTTCATTTTAGGAGAAAACTCTTGTCTTTGGCAGTCTTGAGTGCAGATTCATTATTCCATCCCTCATACCACAGCCTGCTCTAGAGGATAGAAGGCTGATGCTCAAGTCAGCAGCATTATTGGCCCTCTCCTGCCCTTGTCCTTTCACACAGGGCAGGAAAGCAGCACAGGGAATGCAGAGGGCTTTGTAAAGAAATAACAGAGAACAGAGAGGGTTTTTATCAGGCCCAGCAGCGTGCATCCACAGTGCAGAGCTGCCTGGACATAGCACTCTCACTCCATCTGGAAGATTTCAGAGAACAAGCTTGGATTTTGTTTGGAATGAGAATATTCAAGCATATGAAGCATCTTCACAATGCTCTCCTCCTAATGGATAACATTCAAGTATTTCTGAGTGAACATTCTTCTTAAATTCTGTTCAGTCCAAACCAACGTGCATTTGGGTGGTCACAGCCAGATGAAGGTCACTGGTCAAAGAAGGTCTGCTCAGGTTCCCATTCCAATGAAAGCAGAGTTCAGGCTACAACTTATCAGAACCTATGATGCCTACTCACAGCGTCTTCTCTGGTTCAAAACTGTTCCCTGTATATTCTGGGTAAGAAATAGTTACAACTTATCTTGGCAGATTTTTATGAATTTTTATAGGGTGGTAAACCTTATTTTCATATCCAGAAGTTTGCTTCTCTTTGCTGTTGGAATAAAGACAGTACTCTCTTATTCTTATTAGGAGACACTGCGTCATCACCACTTTATATTTTTATCCCACTGAAGCTTGCTTCCTTGCATGTTGCTTTTAATCCCATTGAGTTTGCACAGGAATCAAATGCAAAATGTAATTTTATTCTAGGTGTATTAACAAGGGGTACATTGCTCTTTAGACACTGTGAAGGATTGAACGAAACAGTGTGTAAGGATATTAATGATGGGCCATAACTCCGGTTACTCTGCTGGAATCTAATTGTGGTCTGGATCGTCCTTTACATTCCATTTACCACTTGACCACACCAAACATTTGTGTCACTGGGAGGAGAGGATGGTGTGGAGGCAATAACAACCAGTGATGGAAAGGAGTTAGAGTTGCTTCTGTCAATGGCATTGGCTAGCAGTCTTACATTATGACACCCTGACACTTTTCATAATATGATAACTGTTAATTAGAATCATATTGCAGAGTAACTTCACAGGCAAATGAGTTAGCACAGGCCTTTTGTCAGGATCCGAAGAGGCATAGCAATGGGTGTAGCACCGCTATCCATTGAATATTTTATTTTAAAGTTTCAGGCTTTGATCCTATTGTGAAATTGCTTTTTGTCCATAAAGACTTAAGGAGGAAAAAAGACGCACAATTCAGATATGTATATCATTGTGTCTTTCTACTGTCATTAATCATAATTTCATTCCTCTACGTATACAATTCTTTCAATTCCTTCCTTTTTCCTTCTCACCACCTGACCTGTTTTCTCCTTCTTCTTCAAGTCTCTCTTGTCTATCACTGCTTCTTTCTAAATAAACAATTCTTGCTTCAAAACAATGTATGCTATGCATAGCACAACTGAATATTTAGAAGTCTTTGGTATCTGAGCAATTTTTCTCTTAAGCTGCAGCGAGACACAGTCATTTGCAACTTTACATTTAAACTTAGGTCTGAATCCCCTTTTTAATATTCACTCATAAAAGCACAAACTCAAATCAGACCAACAAAACAGGTCTGCCTTTAAAACCTGCTGGCCTTGAACTCTGTCATACCATCACCTCTTTATTTCTGCTTTCAGCAAATATTGTCGAGAAGATCGTATTTTCAATCAGTTGCTGAGAGCAGTTCTTGGCTTTAGGTTGAAGGTCAGAAACTATCCCTCATTTATAAGAAATGCCTTTCATTATTCCAATAGACACCAGTTTTGAGGTCACTGAATAATGGGCCACTGAAACTCCAGTTTGCCTATGTATAGTATGTTACAGTTGGCACTTTTCATCAGGGCTGTAAATTGCTCTGACAGGAAAGGCTGTAATAAACCTGTGTATACAACTAGCTTGGTGCATTAACCAGTGAGCTGCGCATGAGCTTCTTAAATATGTCTGCTTTGGCCCATCTAACCAAGGTACCAGCTTAGTTGTATCAGAGCCCTTGAGAATTATAACATCTCCCTTTTCACCAGACTGGAGGTAGAAGAATTTTAGCACTGTTAAATTCTGGAGGTAGAAGAATTTACATTGTTGTTCCTGTTTCCTCTTCCCTAAATACCCTCCTGAAAACTTAGGACTCCCATATCTCATTAGGATTAAATATTCTGGGGAAAATGCCCAGGTGTATTTTCTAGCCCTAAGGTAAGTTTATTTACTTTACTCCCCAGAGCAGAGTGCCTGTGTTTTCCAGAGTGCCTGCTCAGAAGGGTGAAACTGTGCTGGAGCTGTCATCCACACAATACACAACTTGTAGCCCAAGGAGGGTATTTAGGNCTGGAGCTGTCATCCACACAATGCACAACTTGTAGCCCAAGGAGAGAAGATGAACAAGGATGTATACCATCCACTTCTTTGGCTTCCCTTTCCATGCTGCTGCAAGGTTCTTGGGATAACCAAAAATCCCTGAGGGACCAGTCTCATTTACAGTGGTCTGCCAAGAGTATCCTTTTTCATGGTTGTGTTGGAGGTGGTTGAAAGAGACCAAGTCAAACCATCTGTTGAAATCACAGCTGTCTCCTAGTCTGCTAGCTACAGCTTGTCTTCAGCAAGCCCTATTCTTGTTGTGTTTGTGTCTCTGGGGCAACATTGCCCACACTTGGATTAGTAGGAGACTCCTCTTCTCCCAGACAAAATGTTAAGCCCACTTCAGTTTGGACACAGAAGTCCTTGTTTGCACTCAGACACCCCTGTCTTACTTTCACGCTTCTCATGCCCACTTCCCAACTGAGGGAGAATTATTTCATAATACTGTAAGGACAGCATGTCCTGCTATACCCAGCACAGTGCCACTCAGTCTCCAGCACCTCAGCATGAGCAACAAAAAGTTGTTCTGGTGCCACTCCAGAGTTGTGCAGGTAGTGGTTTTGCAGTTCCTTTACATGCTGTATTACTGGAAGACTCTTTTAATTATAAGTAGAGCTGCTGACTGTTTTTTATAAAACATGTTTTTTCCCTGTGAAAAGACACTAAGCAAAGCAAATATCCACCTTTTTTCCCAAAGCATTGCTTGTAGAACTGCAGAATAGCTAATAACACCTAATGTGTTAGTAGGAAGCTGAAACCAAATTTTCTGCTCATAAAAGGCCTTAATCAACATGTCAGACATGTCAGGATTTGAGTCTGTGTAGACTTCTTTCTGTAATCCTTCCCCATGTAAGGAGCAGTTCTTTCTCATGTAAATAGCCCCCAAAGCCTATTTGGTTTCCTGAATGAGTAATGTCATTCAGAACTGGCCCTGCTTCCTCTCACAGAAATCACAGTCCCTATGCCCAGATAAACTTACTATTTCAATCAGCAAAAGGCACACTTCTCAAAATATCCTATGCCAGTTCTGCAAACATTTAAGCTGTAAGGAAGGATGTAATTATATACACTCGCTGACAGCTATTAATAGCAGACTATGCTTTCTCCAAAGAAAAAAACCCAAACCAAACTCTATCAAAGTGCAAAACTTTTTATACACAAGCATAGAGGTTTGAAAATTGGATAAAGCTAGAAAAATAATCTAGCTTCATTGAAACACATGGCAGTGATTATAAATCAGACATAAATTGTAAAAAAGAACCTGTGAATGTATGAAAATATAAATGATGGCCATTTGCTGTGCAATAAAATGGACTGTTAGCCAGATGATGGAATCATAACACACTGGTCATATTTTTCTAGACATTTCCAGGAAAGGAAATATAAAAACATTTTGGTTTTTTAATCAGATTTTCAAATTTCATATTTTTAGTAGTTGCAGTGAGTTGGCAAAAGAGCTTTAGGCAAAAAAACTGAATTGTGCCTTTCTTCCCCATACAAGAAATCTAAATCTCCTCAGTGATTTAGACAGAATGACTGATGCTAGTTAGGTAAGACGTAGAATAATTAGCACAAGCTGCCTGGGTCAGGCCCATAGAAATCATTGGGTTCAAGAGAAAAAGGCTGTTTTTTAATCAAAGGGTAGCATTCACTCCGGATCATGCTGATGAAGCGGGGTGTTTGCAGCCAACTTTAACAGTACTTGTATTTTATTCAAAACTTACTTTTAAACTAAAACTTTGGACTGAATTTAAACTAGCAACTTAGTGATTATTCATTTAGGGTTTTTTTAAATACAAACTTATTCAAACTGCCAATTCAGTAGTGAAAATCAGCTGTAAGGTTTACTGAAGCACTAACACTTGAAGAAACTGTCTTCCAATTGATGTAAGTCAACTCATCATTCTGCTACAGAAGCATAACATTCACGTCTTTGCACTACAACCTGAATGCCTGGCACATTGAAACAATGAACATTAAGGTCTTGTGTTAAAGGGGTACTGGACTAATTTAAGTCATTCATGACCAAATACACTCTCTTACAGTGTCTTATGATGCTTTCCACATATCGCATCTCAAAGATCTGTCTGGGTATTTTTAGCTGTCTTATGAATTAATTGCATGAAAACACACACTGACTCACGTATTCAGCAAGTGGCAGTTTAGAGTGAGGTTCATTTGTTTTAGTGCAATCTGTGTTAATGTGCAGTGGTATTAGCTGAGGGAGGGAATATAAGCAAGGGTGCTTTGCTCATTATCTATTACTTTTTTCAAACAATAACAAAAAATATAAAACATTTAAGTAAAAAATTTAAATTTAAGTAAAAATCACTAGAAAAGTGAAGATACAGTGTTCTGCCCAAGTGATACAGCTCAGACATCTGACAGCATCTTTAAGTAAAATGTAAGAAGTGCACAAAACTTTAATTTATAATAATGAAATTTTTGATCTAGTGAATTTACACGGTATGTTAGCTAGGCTTTCAACTTTTCTGTAGTTCCCAAACACACATCCACAAAATTTCTCAGAGATCAAGTTTCTCTAGGCTTTTGTTGTTGTTGTTTTCAGGCTAATAAATTTTAATTATTTTTTCAGACATTGTAATACTAGCTTTTTATTTAATATTTTCTAAAATGGAATGCAGGGAAAAGTTCAAACTGTGTAGTTCACAGTACTAAATTGGGAAGGAGAATTCAACTCTTTTGTAATACCACAGCTTTAGCTTACGGATTTTTATTAGGATCCAGAATCCCACCTATTGAAGGGTCATTACATTCTAGTGATAAAACAGCAATTTATGATTCTGTTTATCTCATTTTATTCATTATTGAGGTTTATAGTGAAAAACCATGATCCTGTAGAACAAAATATAGGTCAATGGCAGCAGTGAGGGACTCTAGGGATGCTACTGATCATTTTCTTAATATTTAGCCTTACCTCCTCACACAGATTTTAACTTTTATTTTCCCTTTATAACACTATACAAAAATAAACTTTGTGCTGCAGCTCCCTTTACAACCTGACAGCAGCTTTCTGAAGAAGATGGTAACACTTTGGCCACATGAAACTACAGAATCTTTTAGGACCTAATTTGAAATCTACTGCACCAAATGGAAAGACTTGAGTTAGCCAAAGCACAGAGCCGCAAGAGATGTGGTGCGGGATCTAGACTGATCCTGACTGTACCCGAGTCTTTCTTCTGTGTAAGTCACTGTGAAAAGCACCTTTGATTCAATTGCTCATGAATGTAAGAGAGAGAGCAGTATAGAGAGTGAAGAACAATGAGTGTCAGGATCCTTGGAAGTCAGTCATGCTTCTGACTTTTTTATCACTCTGCATTGCAAACCAACAGATCCTGACGGTCACCTTTCTGCCTGTTCCTTGCCATGCTTGCTTCAGGAATTGTCCAGCCCAGACCTGAAGAAAGAGAAGGAGCAGAACAACACCAAGCAAAATAGTTCCTACTCTTTCATTTACACTGGAATAATAAGAAAATCTGGCTGAGCAGGGGAAGACCAGACTTTCAGCAGTTTTTGGTGAAGAAAGCTATACAAAGATGACAGGAAAACTGCTGACTAGAAAATATATTCTATTCAGAGTTTAAGAAAGGTAACAAAAACTGTAGAAGACAATAGCTGAAATGTGTGCTTTGGCACTGTGAAACATAAAGGGCATTTGCTACTGATTTTACAGAAAAAAAATGCTGAAGATCACATCTTGTTCACATTTATTCTAGGAAAATTCCAGTGACTTTTGGAGGAATAAAATCAGTTCTTTTCCAGGGAAATGTTCTCTGATTCTATAACAGCTAAGGATTTCAGTAAGTGTGGTTTCACTTCAGTAGATTTTAGAGGAATTAAATGATTTTTTAAAGAATCTTATTTTTCTTATTTTCTATAAAATGCTCAAAAAACAGTGAGAAATCATTATACACATAAACACAGACAGGATCTAACCTTGTGTTTTGATTTAAATCAGGATTCTAAAAGCCATCTGTATGGTTTCTGAAGAGAAGAAAAACAAGTGTATAATTTCAAAACATTAAAATACACCCTTAAGATGAAAATTTGCCAACTCTGTCCTGTAAGGTTCCCCCAACTCCTGTTGAAATCAAAGCTGCACATGCTTAAACACTTTCCAGGAGAGAGACATTTTCCTGCGTTAGTCATAATGAAAATGAATTCATTTTGGTCTACTTCCCAGTATTCCCCTAGAGTCACAGTTTTTGTATTTTCCTCCCAACTGTAGTCTGGGCGAGATCTTGTGCCAGGAGTTTTTGAACTATAAGGTTTTGTAGTCAGTAAAGCCTACTTCTGCTTGGCACAACCTCCTGCTTTGCCAAACTGGTCCTAAAGAAGGAGAAAAGGAACCCTACCACAGCACTAGAAGTAGTGTTTTCAAGAGACTATGTGTGTATATATGCACAAATCACCCTGAAAGAGAACTGTTGATGTCTCAAAGTAATTTTTTCTTAACCTCTGTATACCACAGAATCACAGAATCACAGAATGTTAGGGTTTGGAAGGGACCTCGAAAGATCATCTAGTCCAATCCCCCTGCCGGAGCNTTAATTAGGTCACCCCTCAGTCTCCTCTTTTCCAAGCTAAAGAGACCCAGCTCCCTCAGTCTTTCCTCAGAAGGGAGATGCTTCATTCCCTTCATCATCTTTGTGGCTCTGCGCTGGACTCTCTCCAGCAGTTCCCTGTCCTTCTTGAACTGAGGGGCCCAGAACTGGACACAATATTCCAGATGCGGTCTCACCAGGACAGAGTAAAGTCTTAGAGGTTCAGGATGGTGGCAGTTCTAGTTTGATCCTGGATTTCTCACTACTTTCCTTGCATTCCAGTGCAGCACATAAATGCCATTTCACATAGCTGCTTGCAGAGCAGTGCCCCAGGAACATCTTTGCTGGAGCAGACATCAGAGGCTGGGCCTGAAGGCAGGTAACAGAGCTCTGCTGGCTCCTTCCCACTGGATGTGCAGAGAGGCAGAAATGTCAGCAGCTGAAGGACCACACACCTCAGTATGGTCCCTAGGGAACAGATAAAAGTGAATGTATCCTTAAATCTAGAAAAGAGAAAACTGTTTTGTTGGCTAAAACTGCCTTTACTTCTCCCCTGCCCATTTTTTCTGCCAAAGACAACTAAGCAAGGACAGGTCTCCTGATTGTGGTAGCAACTAAAGAATTAATAAACAGTTTCAACTGAAGGTAGTTCGCACCAGCAGTGTCAGGGCCACACAGCTGTTATCACCTTGACAGCCTAGCCTTTTGAAACTTTTTTTAGTGTTTGGATCAACATCACCTTCTTTATAACTGTTGTAATATTTTAGAAAAAAATATCAAATACTAAGTGTTTTTATTCTTCTAGCAAAGGATTTTCCTGACAGTCATTCAGAGAGTAAGTGCTGCCCAAAAAGGAGCTGATGGGGACATCAGAAAAGACCATAAAGTGTTCCATCAGCTAATCTGCACAAGTGGAGTAAAATACTCAGTACAGATGTTTGTGAGTGAACATGTAGCAGGAAAAAATAGTAGTAAGAACAGAAATGGTACACAAACAAAAGGTCTGAGTCATGCTTCTTTTGGTTTTTGTTTCCAGTTTCATCACTTTCTCAGCTCCTTGCCTTTGCACTTTTCCATCGGGATTCTTTCCCTCTTCTCACTTGTTTCCTCTGTTCCCCCCTCCCCTTCTATTTGCTCTGCTTTTTCATCTGTAAAGCACATGAAGCTGGACAGTTGCCTCTGAATCCCTGGGTGGGACCTCAAGTTTTCTCCAGCCCTGTAGACTGAGGGGTTCTAGTTTAAACCAGGCAGCTTTCGAGATCGTATGGCTTCAGGGGCACCCTCCCAGTACTACCGCCAGTGAATATTAACATTTAATATGGCCTGTATGTCATAGAAATATGTTATCCCTATGAAATCTATAATAGTATGTTTGTTGATTCAACTGTCATGGTTCAGATAACAAGATGAAGGGGTGCAGTACTTGTAAAGTTAAAGTGATTGTATTACCTGGATGTAGCAGCACTACACCTGTGATTTTGCTATGTCTGGATGGGCTGGCTTCATGCAGCATCTTTCAAGCACTTCTTCCGCAACTTGTGCTTTTTCATTCCAACTCCTTAGAGGTTGCTATGGCCACCTTAAATACCAGGACTTGTTAAAAAATCTGTAACACACGGCTAGCTTCATAGCTGTTGCTTCCCAAAGCGCTCCTGTTTTACGAAATGCAGGCCTGTAGTGTTTGTATTTGGACTTTTCAGACTCTTTTAAGATATGGAACATCTTTTAATACAAGTTTTCTTGCCAACACATCTTCATCCCTACATGACGACATAAACCAGACCTTCCATTTAGAAATTGCAAAACGTTTTTTAAGAGCTGTTTTTGAAAAAAGGAGAAAAAAACCCACTGGATTTCATTAAAATGAGAAAGAGCCAGAAGAATATAATCCTCCAGATCTCAGCAAGCCCTCAACATTGCTCTGTAAACTATGTGGAGCACCTCTAACTTAATTTTATCAACAATGAGAGTTGGTTTTATGGAGAAATTCCTTCCAAAAAATAAAAGGTTAAGCAGTTTGATCTCGCTTCTTATATACAACAATGAAGTTTTACTTTGCTTTCTGTCTCCTAAGCTGGTGCTGCTAGCCAGGAGAGGAGTTATCCCTGAGTGGGAGGTATTCACAAAGGAGTTCTAAATCACCCAAGCGGTAGCTTCTGCTTCCTGTGTCCTGAGCCACTTCTGGAAAAAAAAAAATCTGTTCTTGGCAATCCTAGCATGTTGTACAGGCCCAGCAAGACTGATTGCTGATGTCATTAATTAGAACAGCCATTACACTTCCCTAATTCATGCTAGTTTCCTAGCAGCCCCTGGATCAAGAGGTCACAGCACTANCTTTGCCATCATCTATCCACCTATCCTACTTTCCTTTGAGTGCCTCTGAGTTTGCTGAACAGACTACACTGGATGTGTGATTTGTCTCATCCCAGTTAGGCATACCTCCAGAGAAGCCAAAAAAAAATTACACTGGTGAGACATGAACCAGGATATTTGCATTTTGTGGGTGAATTTATTTTTTTGCAGAAGTGGTTAAGATCACTGCACAAACATGCCTGGAGATGACTCTCTTATTTGCTTTTTCTTATAGCAGTTCTAGTATTTTAAATGATCATAGTAACAGCTCTGCTATGAGAAAAATGTTACAGAGTTCATTAGTATGTCTCTACATGGAGAATTTATGTAGCCTATGACTTGTTGAGGCTTTTTTTAATATACTAAATATTTTGCAACTTAATCACTCATGCATAGTGTAAGAACATATGAAGGTCACTCTCTAAGAATGGAAATACGCATTTCTATGCAATAAATTATTTTAGGGAGCTGAAGTGGGGTTCTTGCTGAACTTCACATGCAGAGTTGCACAAGTTCTTTTATCTATGACACTGTACACATTTATTCTCATAGATTTTTAATACTTTCCTTACCACCCAGCTGTGGTTTTTGCCCCTGATTTTCCTTTGCGAAACTGAAAACATGAATCTGGGAAAGAAATCTGGTTGTTGGACAATGTGATAATGAATCTCAATACTGCAGTATCCCATTGAGTGTATTGATTACTACTACTACCCATTCACTCTAGAATGTCACACAGTGGCTATTACAGCTTTCGCAATGCTCAGTCTAATTATATGGTCTTCGATTTTTCACATACAAAATAATTTTAGTGGCAGTTTTCCTTTTATAATAGCCCTTTTTATTTGCTTCAGAATTTTAATTCTGTACTTCTTGCTCAAAGAATGCTTTCTATTATCTTTCAGAGAACAGTGGATTATTAGAAGGTAGTTCTTATTCCTGAAAACAATCTTTATTTGCAGAAATGTCCATTTGTTATGAAGTCTCTGATGACACAGACCTTGTATGAACTTTGCTCTCTTTAGGCGATGAATTTCAAAGGAGAAGTTAAATAACAAGAAGAATGATCAAATAATTAAAATGTTAAACTTAGTTTAAAGCTCGTGCATTTATGATAGGGGCCTCATATTTGTGACCTGTTGTGGCATGTTGGCGCTTGGCTGGGGGCCAAACCACACATGCCCACTCACACAGTCCCTACCCCCACCCAATGATAGAGGAGAGAATTAAAGAGGTAAATGGCAAAGAGGACTCGTGGGTTGAGATAAGGACAATTTAATAACTAAACTACAATAATATTGGAAATAATACTATATACAAATATGCAATGTGATACAGAGTGATACTGCCCCTCNGAGAAGGAGGATCCTGAAACTCATGGAACGGAGATAACGAGAGTCCTGGGCCGAGAGCTAACGGCGTCTGTGGGGGGGAAAAGGCCTTGGGAGAGCAAATGCCAGCACCTGAAGCGAGATGATCCGGAGCCCAAGGGAAGTGAAAGAGAGCGATCGCCCAGAAGGCTCCTCACCTATATACTGGGTATGACGTGCCTGGGATGGAATATTAATTGGTCAATCTGGTTTCCATCTGAACCTAAGAGCAAATAGCAGGCTAGCAGCTGGACTGTGTCTCTTTGTTTGTCTGCTGACCTTGGCAGCAGAACAAAACATCGGTTATCATCTTCTCCTGAGCAGGAATCCGAAACATAGCTTCTTGCTAACTATTTATGAAGAGAAGGAAGAAAAAAAAAAATTAACTTTCTTCTACTTAACCCACGACACCTGTAAATAAGTCACAAGATGGATGTGCCTCAGTTTCTTGATCTGTAGTGTAAAAGTCAAAGATAAGAATTTTTTATATTCTTCATAAGAGTGTTGAAGGGCCTACATTTACAGCAGTTCAATACAGCAGCTCAAAACAGAAGTCAGCCTGACTTTGTGTTTTGTCCAGTCTGGGTTCAAAGACGTGAAAAAAAATATCTGATTCTGTACCTACAATACACAGAAATGAATTTCAAGTTCATTAGAAACTAATCCAAGATCTCCCAAAAATTGGACACATACTTTCTTAAAACTTAGTGAATCTTTCAGGAATTAGAAGAGTAGGTGAGAGTGAAAAGAAAGGTTAAAACCTCAGAATTCTGTCTACCATCTGCTTTAAGTTTATCATTAAAATATTTTTTAGAAATCATAAACAAAGTGTAAAGTTGTCCTCTAAATGTCACCTTATCTGCTTCTTCAGCATATGTCATATGCCTTTGAGTCTCAGGAAGTATAAAACAAAACTAACTGGTTAATCTCAGAAATCGTGAGTTTTATATAATTATTTTGATTGGACTCATCCCAACTATGAGTTCACATATGCATTTCACTAACATTGCCTAATATATAATGGTAAGTTATGTATTGCCATAAAACACTGACTGGAGAGAAATTCTTACCTAATTCAAATACCTGCTGGCCCAAATAGGGCTATGCTTCACCTTCAGTTCTTTCATGTCTCTTTTCACTCTTGGATGTCAAAACGCTTTGGAAAAGAAAGCACAAGATATGCTCTCAAACTTCTGGATGAAATGACTTGTTATACATTACGTAGAGAGTCATCCGTTTACGTGCGTACAAGTCTATATACTTATGTTAATCTCATAAAGGGATTAATTTTTCCAGCTTGGTAAACAGAAGGCAAAGAGTCAAAATCCTGTTATCTTCAGACAGAACTTCTTCAGCTGCTACCTGAAATCCCACATTCATGGTTAACTGTTATTGGGAGAGCCTTTCATAATATGTACTCTGTGCCCTGGTATATATTGTGGACTGAAAACCGTAACAAGGGAGCCTGTTTCATCAGAACATGTTGATCTTTACACACTTCAGCCTGACTTAGTAGTGTGCAACAAGAAGCTGAAAGCAAAATTTCATCTTCTAAAGTTAGCCAGAAGTTTGAGGCCACGGTTGAAAGAAAGAGTTGGAATGGGGATGACATCAACAGAAACAGCCAGGTGTAAGCTTTATACAGTCTTAAGTGAGGATTTTATGAATACTTTTTACACAGTTTGAACTTTCATTAAAAGACTAGGCATCACAGGTTTATAAGAAATTAAATTTTTAATGAAGAAAAAGAGAATAAATCAAAAATGTATAATAAATCATTACTCTCCCATTCCTAGATCCTGGACCCCTCATGCTCTATTGCATATTCTGGAGGTGTTTCAACTCTGAGAAAATTGAAGATTGCTTCAGAAAAGTCCCAGGATAGCATCCAGTTCCCAACCATCCTGTAAACAAGGGCAAGTCCTTCAAGTTTTCAGAGATTTGTGTGCGTTCATGTGTTTTCACCTTTCCTGAGAACTACTCAAAGTCATTGAAAAGGTAGAGAATTCCACTTTTACTAAAGGAAGGCTCGGTTAGCCAGTTCACTATAAGAATGTAAGCCCTAAGTGAAGACATTTCGTATGTAAACATGTGACTTCATTTTTTTATAAAGTTTTTAAAATTTAGTGTTTTGTGCTAGATGGATAGGCTCTGATGCCTATCAATCTTTAGAGAAAACAGATATCATTAGAGAAACAGAAATATATCTTCAGTGAAAAGGCATCCTTAAGAATTTACATGTTAGCAATGCCAGAAATTTATTTGGCTGAACATAGACTCAAGAATCCATTTCAAATTAAAAATAAAAAAAATTCTCCAGCAGTTGCCACATCTGTTATCAGGACCTGCTGCCATGCCAGTGAATGCATTTAGGCAATTGTTACAAGAAGCAACTTTTGTCTCTTTGTACCTAGAGGAAAGGGGGTCCGTTGGAGGCTGTGGGACATTAATCTTTAGATGCAGAATATCAAAAGTGGATTTAAATCTTAACAGAAGATAGGATACTAAGATATCAAAATCAGTCTGTTGAAAAAAATACTGCAGTACTAAAATAATGTACAAGTGAATGTGTCAGGAAACTTAAACACAGTATCAGGAAAATTTATGTAAAGTCACTTTGAGAAATAGAAGGACAGACATTCAGCTGAGAACAAAAAGAGTCATGTGTAAATTGGCATCTGTCACTGATTTAAATTTACTCCTGTGTACTCTAGCTGGCCAAGAATTCTCAAAGGTTTTTGAACAATATTTTAATGTTTCTCAATATATATACTATTCTCACAAATTCTACTATGTGTAGTAGAATAGTAGTAGAGTACTACTATTCTTCTATGTAGTAGAATAGTAGTAGAGTACTATGTGAAGTGAGAATAAAGGAAGTTCTCTGAAAGTATAAGTTGATAAGTGTCTTTGGAGGTGCAAAGTTTACCTTATAAGAGTGTACAATTTTACATGAGAAACAACTAGCTTAACAAAAATGTCTATTTTAATAATACTTTAAAAATAGTTAATTTTTAAAAGAAAAAACTTTTTATGTTACAGTTTTGTAAAAAACTTGCAGAAAGGAATAGAGATACACATTATATTGCAATCCTTCTACATGTCTGTAACAGGCTGTATAGCTTTCATCCCTGTGGTTGTTACAGAGTCTTTCAAACTGCACAATCAGTAGAGAATACCAACACAAACAACCCTCTTTGTGGATTTGCTTTTCAGATCAGTTCTTCAGTCTTTAATTTGCCTTTTGGCATCTTTCTTGGTGTATGTTCAATGCACTAGTCAAACAAATGTAGTGTCACAGCCATCATAAAAAGTCATCAAGCTTTCCAAGCTGAACAAATTGGTTTGCGCCTGCCAAATACTGGGCAATTTTTATTTTGATACATTGTGCATTAAAGCAAAATCCATCAGCAGAATAGTTTGAGAGGAAATAAGAAGTCTTATCTTCTGAGGAGGCCTAAAAGACCAACTATAGTGGTGGTGAAATTTTTGTGCCATGATTTAATTAAAAAAAAAAAAAAAACATTGTCTTACCCTTTCACTGATAGATTTTAAATTAGATAGTCTTCCGAAGAGACAGAGGTAGTAGTCCAAATTGTAAAACCGCTATTGCAACTGTTCTTCCTGTGCAGCTATTTCTGCACCTTATTACTTTATCTAGGGACTGAGGCCCTCCTTATGGTGTGCACTGTCCATATATTCAATGAACTGATAGTCCTAGTCCTAGAAGATGGCTGCTCTCTGTGAAGAGCAAGAAGCACAGGAGTACAAAGAAACCTTATCAAAAGGTTTACATTTAGCAGACATCTCCCTTTCCTTTTTCCTGGACTGTCTCTTCTTTACTGAGGTACTTCTTTCTACACTGATTTTAATCACTTCCCTCTCAAAGTCACAAATTCTAATCAGCACCTTTCCTTTTGAAAGGCTAAGTGGAACATAATTTCCACTGGAGATTGTAGATCCACCTGTTCCACAGAATTGATACAACACACTTCTATCTTCTAGGAACACTTTCTGCTCTATTTCAGACTTCTCAGACATTCAAAACACAGCAGGTCCTAAGATTTTCCTAAACATGTACATGTTTGTGCAATACAACCATATGCTTAGCTGGACACTTCTTTGATGTGCATGCAATGTGGACTTAATCTGCTTAATCCAACATTTGGTAGCTGTTTGTCTTTGTGGGTTTAGAGCAGCTTTGGTGTAAGATTACAACAGAAGCAGCAGCTTTTCCAGTAAGAACTTTCCATTAATTTTCAATAGAATAAGTATCCTTACTTTTCTGAAGGTGAAGAAGAACTGGTGCTTCATCAGTTACTATTGTGCTGATGTTTCAGATGGGAGGCTACACGTTCCAAAATCATAAACCAATGATCGTGAAAATGGTGGGGCACAAAAAATTACAAATGGGATGTTCTCCTGCTGCAGATGCAAAGCATCTAGCCCAGTTCAAAAAAGCTCCTACTGCAGTGAGTTCTTTGGAGCATGGAATATGGTAAGTGTAACTGCAGCTTTCTTCAGTGGAACTCCAATCTGGAATGGGGATTTTGAATGCTATGGTCATGTAAGGTGCAAGATGTGATGTGAGTTTTGCCTTCCTTTCTAATGAAAAACGGGATCCTCACAGTCCCAGCAAATGGAGGATGCCTGCTTTACTATACATTAGTTTGCCTCCAGTTATCAGTGGAGTCAAAAACATAAAAACTGAAGGAGAATTAATATTAGACTTTGTTCAGCATAGGCTGTTTTGAACCAGTGCAGTGAAACTGTAAGGCCATAGTAGTTTTCAGTTATATTTAAAAAACATCAAAAGTAACGTGTCTTGTATTTCTCCTTTGGGTCTGGAAATTGAAATAATAAGAATGAGATGTGTTTCTTTTAACTTTCTGCATGGCTGGGCTCACTTATGGAAGCTTAATGATGATGAATAGGTTAAACACAGTTGAAAATTAGCCTTTCCTCCCCAAGAGCTTATTTGACTCAACACAATTCTCAGATTTTTAGAGGTAAACTGATTATCTCCAGCACTTGATCAGACAATCACAGGTACTTAGGAATAGTCAGTGCAAATGTAAAAATTTGCCATTTCACTTTTCTCATTTACTTTTCTCTCATGCATCTTGGCAAAATGTACCACTCTGGTTTTCTCTAACAGCAGCCTCAGAAGCGCTCCTATATATTGTGCCAAATTCCTCATGGTTGATATATATTTATAAGACAGAAACACAGCATAATTCTATTTTTAAATAGAACAGATTTTTGCAGTGTTACAAACAACACAATAGCACCAGCTCTGTGCTTGATTGTGTTAATTATATGAACATTTCTAAAACAAATTCAAATTCAATTTCTTACATAAAATATGCATGTACCTGTGTCTTCTCTAACCCCTGTTTATTACCTCCTTCTCTCACTGCTGACTGCTACTAAAGACCTTTCTCTAGTACTTATATTCAGAACTTTGGTTGGCCAGAGAAGCAGTCCCATCATGATGAAGCTGGCTATGAACCAGAGACTAAATGTTTTGACTTTATGGTACATTCATTTCTCACTTGCCAATCCTAAAAGTATCCCTTGCAGTCCAATATAAGTGGTCCTTTAGCACACAGTTTTTTTGTGGAGAGGGAAATCCTTCCCCTGCGAACTCAGTGCAAACTATGCCATCCACAGGTAGCTCCTGCATTCTGAATTGGTGGTGCAAGGGGAAGCTACGTGTTCTTCCAACTCGGAGGTGCACATGGGAAAAAGAGGAAGGAGCCCCAGTCTCTGAGGCCTATCCAAGATCAGCATTTGTTCTGAGACAGTTTCCTTTTGTGTGTTATTGCCAGATACAGACACAGGAGCTGCATGGAAAGTGCCACGGTTAATCTACCAATATTCTCTGCCAAAGAGCAAGAGGGAGACCCAAGAAATGTAGGAGCTGGTGTAGAGGAACAAGGCTTCTTTGTACCATGAGACTCAAGTGCATCCAGTAATAACAGTGGCAGTTTGTGGTCCTAGGAGAAGCAAGCTCACTATTTCTAACACAAACAGGAATGGTGACCATTTCTGTGTCACTCGTGGTACAATTGAAGGGGCCAGTTTCTCTGTGTCCCTTATTTTCAGAAAAGATTGTGTTCATTTTATTATAAGCAGAATCCACTCCTGTATTCACAGTATGAATATCCAGTAGAGAGAGATACACTTTGATTGCAAGCAGCTGTTGCCATCTGATCAGGGGATGTATTGCAAATATTTTAGCAAATGTTTCTCCTCCTCCTCTTTTCTCCTAACACACTGACAAAGTTCATGCGTGACTGGGAAATCTATTCATATGTGAAGAAATTCCCCATGTCAAACCCCAGACAGCAGGCAGTACCATTTCACAAGCACATACATCAGTGGCACCTGTTAGAGTTTAAACTTTTTTCTCTAAAACCTTGACTAAACGGAGTGGCAAGAGAGGTGTGTGCTTTAGACTGTGAATCTTGGAGGTGATGAGGAAGTTCGATCCCCGTTCACTGAACCTGAAGCTAAAAAACTCACCATAAGCACGAAGCTAGACCTTCATTATGTTTTTCATTAGATGCTCCATTGAGAACAGCAGTATTTAAATCAGTGAGATGTGATATTACCCCCAAAACAGTCTTTTCAGAAGTATTATTATGAGTGCTAAAAAATATTTTCAGTTTTAGGCCAAAGAGAGGGAAAAAGTCTTAATCTCTTTGGTGGAGAGGAAGGAGTTGTTTAAACAAAGTCACTGACTCAGACCTATAGGGTAGAGAGCAATCTACAGTGACAGAAGTGACAGAGCTCCTAATCCCCAGTTTTAATTTGATTCATCACTTTCTTAACTATGACCATGAAACCACTGGGGTAAAAACTGCTTGTTCCACTTTGCGCTGTTCCTCTTCAACATGAATAAATCAAGCAAGACTTGAACAGAGTCATTATACTGGGGAATAAATGCCTTTTGCTTATATTTAAATCCAGGCCCAAATTCTGCCTTAGTATATGCTCATGTTTGTATTCAAATGTGGAAATCTACTCCAAAATTGCTTAGCTACTTTAAATGAGAAGTAAATCAGAAAACTTTGCTGCACAGAAAGAGTGCAGGTTTTTATTTGATATGTACAGTAGAATCCAGCAAGGTGCTGAGTATCTCCAAGCCAGGTCTGCAGTCTATCAACTCTCAGCAAGTCCAGCAGAGATGGCAGGTACTGACCTCTTTCTAGAAAATGCCCTGTGTCATCCAGAATAGACTGAATAGAAAAGACAAGCATCCAGTGCCTCACTTGATGTCCCTAGGCAGTTTGCTGCAAGATTAGTTTCAAGTTTTAATGAAAATTAGTGGTAATGATCTAATGGGGTTTTTAATTAGAAAATATACAGTCCTTCAGCACATTCCACTCGAGTCCTGGATGACTGAAAATCAAATCACAACAATCACTGGTTAATACCAAGATACTCATTCTGATTATTCTAGGAAATTGTAGAGCTTCACATTGCGTACTGTATATATTGTATCACAATTTTTCTAGGCATTTGTGGCCAAATACCATAAATACACACAGGACATGTACAGCAATGGTATATTCATTATACCTACATCTGATTACATCTGTCATTAATATTAGGAAATAGTCCCTTAAAAAAATACACATGTATGTACAATACTTGTGCATCTGCTAATACAACTGATCAAGGTTACAGGCTGGATCTTGATTCCTTGATCTCCATGTGTAACTTCTGTTTACTTCAGCATTTAAGAGATGATTTCTATGGTAGATTCCTCTGAGCATAACGTATTACACCCACTTACTCTAGAAGTAAATGCTACCTGTGCTCTCACATTCTTTTTCTCAAGCTGCTCTCTCACTTTCTCAGCTTGAATGATTCACATTAGAAACATTTCCCTTATGATTTCCTCTTCATGCTCTTAATTTCTTTTCTGTTATGCTATTCAGAGGACACAAAGAGGTTAAAAGTGCTTATGCTTATTAGCTTTAACTATACAGAACAATATTGCTTGCTGATTGTCCTTGTTTCACCTGGGCTAAAGACAATTTTTTTTTTAGCAGCTAGAATAGTGCTGTATTTTGAATTCAGTATTAGATTTGTTATAAGAGGAATGCTGATAACATGCTGATGTTTTTAGTTGTTTCTAAGAAATCAAGGACTTTTCAGCTTTCCATGTTTTGCTAGTATGCAAGTACACAAGAAGCTTAGAGGGAACATAGCCAGAGCAATGGACCCAGACTGGCCAATGGGATATTCCATATCATACAAAGTCACCCTCAAGTACAAAAATGAGTGTCAGCTGGTAAGTGGGCTCCTCTCTTCTGGTACTGTGTTTCCGAGATTTACTCTCCTCTGGGATCACTAGCCAGGAACAAGCTGGGCCTTGGTCAGTGGGTGGTTAGCAATTGTACTGTGTATCACTTGTTTTTATATTCTATTGTCATTATCTTGTTGACATTATTATTTTAGTTTAATTCCAATGATTAAATTGTTTTTAACACACAAATCTACCTCTCGGAGTAGAGATCCTTTGAGACATGGGAGGGTGAGCAAGCAGCTGCATGGTGTTTGGACTGGCTGGGTTTAAACCACAACACTAATAAAAATCCCAGACAACTCTGAAGTTAAGATTATTTCTGGGATTTACTGTCAAAGAACCCTAACCCTTTTCTCTTTGGTATCTCTGCGCTTACACAAAGTTCCACAATGAGTATTTTCAAGTTTTAAAATTTTACAGCCTGATAAACTGATAAATCTGATAGATTCTTTATCACCTTGGGTAAACTAGAAAGTTCGTTTTCATGAGGCAAAAAGACATCAAACATGTTTGATGGATTTTCACAACAAACAAGTAAAAAAAAAGAAATTTAGTAATAAAATACAAAATAAAGGAAAGAATAAATAATATTAAAAGCAAAACAGGTTTACAGGACACCATTTTAACACATTTAGGGAAAAAATGCTTCTAAATTCTTCTTTCTAAATGCAACATTTTTATTAAAGACTAAAAAATAAATATGCAGATAAATAACATACCTCACAAAAGTTATTTTCATGGCTGTGCAGACAACAGAGACCAATGTACAGACTGCAGACAGTTTCAGTGTCTAAAGAACGTCCTCTAAAACAAAGTATGAAAGAAACAGACCACTCTCAAGAACGATAAGGAGAAAGTGTCATATGTCGTTGCATGGCTTGAAATATGCCTAACTGTAAATGAAACCATTAATCAGGAAATTTTTATGCAAGAAAACATCTACAGTTACAATCTATATATAGTCTGAGCTCTAACTTTTTACTTTTTTTACTCTTTCTTTTTACCAGGAAAGACTTTTTGTCTGCTATTTTATATAGACAACACAATGGCTGATTAATATTTAATATAGTGTGAACCCTTTAATGATGATAGACTTTTATTTTGTGCACTTGGACTCTAGTGCTGCAGAAGATTCACTTTGATTTTCTCTGCCTGACAGGGTCCTAGAAAAATAAGTGAGAATCTCTGCTTTTCTTGAAAGAGTAGTTCTAGCTGACTGCCTTGTCAAAACAGGGCTTGAAAATGTAAACCAATATGCAGCAGGCTATTTCTGTTGCTGCGTTTTTCTTACAGATGGCTGAGAGCAAGGGAATAGGCCAATAAATGACTTACACACAAATATTTACAAATGAATACACAGAAGTTCTTTAGCCAGAAACCAGCTACATTTGCAGTTAACCTGAAGAAATCTGCCTGGTTACTTCTCCAGATCTGTAGGCTGGATCTTTGCTTTGTGGACAAGAATAGGCTACATTTTTGTGGGGGAGGATGGACATGTTTTGCAGGCTCAGAGAGGCTCAGAATATTAACTCATAAGTGCAACCTATATATACATTTTGCAAGAATATCCTTTTCTACCCACTTGTGGGCAAAAAATTGTTTTCTGTCCTTGTTATCATGGCACACTCTGCAATGTTTTTGGAAACTTGCATTTGATATTTTGCTGTTGTGGGGGCAGAATTGCTATGTAGGACCAGTGAGTCTTTAGGAAAAGGACTGTCATTTCAGAATATTTCTGTTTAGGCTGATGATGAGGAATGTGTCTTGATCCTGGTAGAACATTGTATCATTATGCTACTTAAACAATACATTTTAAATTTCTGAAATTGAAAAAATATCATCTTTAAATGCAAACTGAAGCTACTTGTGATGTGTTATATTTTTTTCTAGATTTTGTACTGTCTGAAAATAGTGTATTTAAATTGTATCATATATGTACTTATATATACTAATATTTCTCTTAACCAAATATCAATAACATGGAAGTAATTCCCATGCTGTCAATATCAACTTAAAGCCATCAAACTAAGTCATGGTCTGCAAACAAGTACTTCATTTCTTTCCATTCCATTCAGGAATGGTACAAGGGCTCCCCCGGATCAGAGCCTCTCAGTAAATTATTTCTCTCTTAGCATCTTGCTATCTTTCCCAGCTTTCTTCACAACTCTTCTCAAGGCCTGATGCTCCTTGCTCTTTTATATGCCTGCATCCCCAGGGCTACTCGCTGAGCCTGTCAGATTCCTTAACATTTTCTTTGCTACTGCTAGCAACCCCAAAACATGCCTGTGCATGAAGGTTATTTTTCATGTTTAATGAGGTGCTGTGATTATAGTGGAATTTCTAGTGTTTGCCATGATGTTATAGAGTCACCTTGTCTGACATTGTAACTTAACTGTATTTGCAAAGTAAATATTTTCTCAAAGGCTTCAGTTCCCAAAGAGCAAATTTGAAGCTGCCTAGTGTTCAGATGTACTCGAATTTAATTTATATGGCTGCTCACCAAACCATGTGCACTCTTCTGCAATATTCTTCAAATTGAGAGCCAAAAATTTTCACTTCTGCTGTGTGTTTTGACTAAGCCACATAGTCACCTAGGTGACCTTGATGACTATGACATTTATCTCATTACCTAGCAATGATGACTATGAATATCGTATTCTGTGCATGTACCAGTCCACGTTCAACAGGTCTCTGGAGTCCAAAGTTCGCCACCTGGTGAAAAGAGCATGATGGAGATGAAAACAGTGGACTGGGTTATATGAGAACCACATCCAAATCCCAAAGGTTGATTAGCCTTGGGGCAGGAGGGTGCAGCTGGCTGCTGTTCAGGGACCCCACACAAAGGTTGCAAGTGGAGGGTGGTGTCCCATGCAAGAAGGTGAGCTTTATCCAAGTCATCTCATTTCTCTACCTGTCAAATGAGGAAAAGTAATAGCTTTGTTCACAGTGGCATTGTGAAATAAATATGTTCGTTGCCTGTAAGATACTTGGAAATCCTCTGATTTAAGATACTGTGGAAGTGCATGTTATTTATTGCATCTACAAGTTGTATGTACCTGTGGCCTCGGCTTGCAGAGAATAAATGATGTGTTACGAGCACAGGCCAATTAACTGATTTTAAAGGTAAAAGGGACAAGTCAACTTGCCTTTAATGTATCCAAAATAATTTTGTTTCAGCCTGATTTTGTTTGTTGCTTTCAAACTGGTGGGTGTTGTGACCATGTAACCTTTTATCCCTCTAAGGTATCTGGTTTTTTAACCTTTTTTCTTAAAGCATTTAAGTTTGGAAACTATCTTTATTTGAGATACAACCTACCATCTCATTCTACTATTTTCTTTATGAAAAGACTTGACAAAATTTCTGCTGAAAAAAATAATTAAATAAAACTTCTAAAACTGTGGCAATTAAGTATAACTACTTCTTTCACTCTGATCAGGCCAGTCTATAGATTACTAGTATCCATTCCCATCCCACACTGCAAAATCACCTTGGGTAGTTACAACTAGGTTTTTTGTGAAGAAACACTCCTCAACATCTCCCTGGAAGAACAGGCAGATGTTAAATTCCTTTGGGCAAATGTCAACAGGTGCATCTTTAAGCTTTCAAATTTGCTGTATGTGGTGCAGGTTACTGTGGTGTGGTGGTCAGCTAATCACCACTGGGAAAGAGACTTTATGTTAACCCAGTTCCACCTGATTAAAAACAGTTTTTCGTATAAATAAAAAAGCTTAAAAAATGCTTCCTCCATAGATAGGTACTGATAGTACTGTAATCTGGATAAGCTTGGTTGTAGAAGAAGGGTTAGCAGCTCCTGTTTGCCAAATGAGTTTCTTTCCTTTGCACAGTGCAGACTTTTCCTCAGAAACATGTTGCCATCAATTAATACAAATTGTGAACTGCCACTTTTCACGTAAGACACAATAAAATATCCCCACTTGCATAAAGACTGTAGAGATGCTTGGAGCACAGCTTCTTCCAGGATCTCATTACCGGGTGGGGAACAAGCAAGCTGTCAAATGTCATAAAATAAGTAGCCTTAAGAGCCATTAAAGCAGAAATATAGACATTGCTGAGAGCAGCAAAACCAAGGATACTCAGGTGACAGGTGCTCACAGTGTGAATGGGACCAGGAAGGAAGGTGGTATGCATCTTTCAATGGTAGCTGCCATGCCACCCTCTCTGTAAACTGCTCTCTTAATAGGCAGCTTGGGAGTGTTTGGTTTCATTTTTGCAAACATGGAGTCCTCTCCTGTCACTACTCAGTATGTGAAACAAGTAACTGCAAACCAAAGAAAACAAAGAGAAAACAAACTACAGTTAAGCAGAAGACTTTTCTTAAGCAGAGTCCTTCCACTTGCCAGCCTTGGCAAAGAGCCTCGGTACATACTTAATATCATCACTCTTTATCAGGGAGTGTAGTAAGAGAACAAGGGGTAACGGGTATAAGCTAAAAGAGGGTAAATTTAGACTAGACATTAGGAAGAAATTTTTCACTACGAGGGTGGTGAGGCACTGGAACAGGTTGCCCAGGGAGGTTGTGGAGGCCCCATCCCTGGAGGTGTTCAAGGCCAGGCTGGATGAGGCTTTGAGCAACCTGGTCTAGTGGAAGGTGTCCCTGCCCATGGCAGGGGGGTTGGAACTTGATGATATTTAAGGTCCTTTCCAACCCAAACCATTCTATGATTCTATGATTCTATGATTCTATGACCCCATACATGAAATACTGACAGAAATTGAGATTCCATTTAAAGATAGTATCAGCATTCTTTGGGTAGGCTCTAAATCTTAAAAAACAACTCAGCATGTTGTTTGCTGAATTATGCTGTCAGTTGATATGTTTCAACATAGAGCAGACCTTGCAAACACAAACTGTTTATTTGTAAGGTGTTTTAGGTATTTACATGCTTCACGGGAAGAGTAAACTTCACAGAATATGCTCTTTGGTATGTCTGAATTGTAACACTATTAAATTATTTTTAAAGGGAATAGAGAAGACCCCAGAACCCTCCAGCTGTTTAAGTTTCTGATACCCTTTACTACGTACCACCAGTGCTGCTTCTTTCATAATTATATCTAGATAGCTCCTGAAATTAAAGAGAGTGAAAAACGAAGGAGAGAGAAGGATGTCTGCAGCTCTGAAACATCGCCCATTTCTCCTACAAGAGACTTTTCCTTTCTTCACACAGCTATCATTTTCAGAGTGCTACTAGGGAAATTGCAGTTCAGGTTTTGGCATGCAGCAGAAGGCAGTGGACAAAAGAGCCACTGAAGGAGTGTCAGCGCATCTAAGCCCACATTGCCATGGCTGCAGATCTTGTCTGCTCTCCTGTCTCTGCCAGATATGCAGCTCCATCTCTCTGCCCAAGATTTGCTGTCATCTTGAGGATTCAGCAGTTCCTGTGTGTTTCAGTTGTAATAAAGTTATGAGAGAGCTGACCATAACAGACTCATTTTCACCTATTGATCCCTAAGCGTGAAATAAGAATTGAGGCCATCAAAGCTTTTATTTCCATTTCTCAATATGAAACAGTGTCCAGTGACTCCACTAGATACAGTTACACAGACCTCAAAAGTCTTATTTTTGCCCTTGTTTCCCAGCAGACTACAGTCTTTTGTCCCTTCTGGGAAATCTGTCTTAGTGCTTTTTCTGGCTCCAGGATCTGGGCACATGGGATTTCTTCTCACAAAGCAATTTGTGCAAGTTAAGAGCTAGCCCTGGCACCAACATGTTTAAACAATCTTTAGTTTCCTTGACTTTTCTCATTATTTAGATTATGCAAATTCAGGTTTCTTTAGAGCCGCAAATTTTTTCTCTTCCTGGGAGTCAGTTGTTTGGGTTTAGTGTCCATCTTTCTCAGATTTTCCATTTATCTTCTGCAATTCATTGTGAGAAATTCTTGGGGCTGCCTTGTAATCTTTAAATGTATTGCTATAGCCGCTAGACAAATACCGCTACAAGCAAAAGAATCCAAATGCTAATCCAATGTGCAACCTTAAGATGTTAGTACTGGTTTTTAAGCATACCTCAGCAATTCAGAGATGTAGTGAAACTTTTGGTGGATTTTGGGCTTGTTTGTTTAGGTGGTTTTTTTACAAAGGGCTCCCACATATTCTTCCTATGGGATAAGAGTGGGGTGTTGGATTATTTGACAATCTAAAGAAACCTCCTGTGTCACTGTGGACAAGGCAGGCAGCAGCACTCAGCAAGCACAGACAATAACAACATTTTCTGCACAGCTCTTATTTTGTTTTAGAAAAGTTGACTCAGTGATTTCCCCATTTAAGGTGCCAACATGGGAAACGTTAAGAAGCGGGTCTAAATACTTTTTCTCATTTTTGTTTTATGCTCTACCAGGACTGTATTAGCCTCAGAAACCTGTTGTCTGTTCAGACACAATATAACAGTATCTGTTATACTGCAGAGGGAGCAAACCTCAAGTGGAAGCTTTAATGAGCCTCCTTCTTACTTTACTGGAGGCAAGAAAATCCCTGCAGAAGTTTCTGGAATCAGGTGCTGTCTTATTCATGTATGTCCCTGCAGTACTGAATAGGAGAAATGTCTGAATTATGGAATTTCGCTGCTGCAATTTCCTGTGGTAATAGATTAGGAGGTTTTCAAGGACGCTTGTAGAAATTTTACACTGACATTTCCATTAACATTTCCTAAGTGTATATGGCTGGTAGGGACAGACACCTCATTTATCTCTTAGTGGACATGTTGTTTCAGTGGAGGAAGAAACAAAAAGAGAAGTAACTAGATCATCTATATTTGCTATGAAAAGGCTAAATCTCACCTTCTTCAGAGACTCACTGGAGAAATTCAGCTACAGAGGCCCTAGTGACCATCTGCCATAAAGTACAGGATAACTAGCAGAGATAGTGAGCACTTGCAGATATTTTTGCCACCAAGAACTAAGGAATTGTTGAGCACTCTGCTGCTTCGAAGATCAATAAAATCTGTGTTCTGCACCTTGTAACATGCTCTAGCAAAGCTAATCCTTTTGAGAAAGTCAGCTCCTTCTTAATTTAAAATGGACACCTACAATTAATGCACTTTTCTGAACACTTTGATTTCACCATGACCTCTCTCCCCACCTAAGACAAGGAAAATAACAGCACTTCATCTGTTGCAGATTATAAGGATAAAGGCAGTACTTACAAAGCTCTCTAGGCTAATGTAGTGAGGAGAATTATAGAAAAATCTATGAGGAAAATAATGATTCTGCACTGTGCACAAGGATTGACTGGCATATAATAAAAAGCAAGGGTGGTGTAGTGGGTTAAGTAGAGGGGAGCTAATTTTTTTTCCTTTTCTCCCTTCTCTTCATAAATAGCTAGCAAGAAGCTATGTTTTGAATTCCTGCTCAGGAGAAAAGCTGATACCGACGAGAATGTTTATAGTTATTGCTAGGATACCTTCAAGGACAAATACATTCGGTCTCTCTTCTCCCCATAGACAGAGGGAGGGGGAAGAGACAGTCCGGCTTCTAGCTTGGGACTTGCTTTTAGGTCAAGATTGAAAAGCAGACTGACCAATTATTCCATCCCATGCACGTCATACCCAGTATATAGGTGAGAACCCTTCCGGGAGAGCTGGCTTTTTCACTTCCCTTGGGCTCCCTGCATTCGCTCTCCCAAGGCCTTGTTTTTTTTTCCCCCCCCACGGACGCCATTAGCTCTCGGCCCGGGACGCTTGTTATCTCCGATCTCCGTTCCGTGAGTGCCTCCGGGATCCTCCCTCTCCAGGGAGATCATTAGCTTTTTTTTTTTTCCCTGATTCGGTCAGCTCTCGGCCTGGGACGCTTGGGCTGTTATCTCCGTTCCGTGAGTGCCTCCGGGAGCGGCGCCCCCCCCCCCCCCCTTCCTCTTCCCCCCCCCCTTTTTGGGGAAATTGTGAGTGCGGTTTCTGGGGATCATTAGCTGGCAACAGCTAATGAACAGCTGGGGGGGACAGTATTGTTGGGTTTCTGGGGATTGTTAGCTGGCAACAGCTAATGAACAGCTGGGGGGGGGCAGTATCATTGTGTATCACCCATTCCCTCCATCCTCCGGGGTTATTGGCCGGGAGTGGGCTGGGCCTTTGATCATCAGGTGGGGAGGGGCAGAATTACTGTGTATCACATTGCATATTTGTATATAGTATTATTTCCAATATTATTGTAGTTTAGTCATTAAATTGTCCTTATCTCAACCCACGAGTCCTCTTTGCCATTTACCTCTCTAATTCTCTCCCCTATCATTGGGTGGGGGCAGGGACTGTGTGAGCGGGTGTGTGTGGTTTGGCTCCCAGCCAAGGGCCAACCCGCCACAGGTGGTGACTATGAATTCAGAGATTGCAGTCCAGCTTGTGAAGTGAAAAAGGCAGGATGTTATAAAAGAGGAAACTCTATAGGATTATATTGCCAAAAAATATGTAAAGGCAGACTGATTGTCCTTTTATCCTGTTGAAACCTTACTGTGGTCAGCAAGAAAGAGTTGCTTCAGATCTCAAGAAGCTTTGGCTTCAGACTGAGGGATCAAGTTGGGGATCCCAAATGAGCTTATCAAAGTGAGATGGCAACATGTGGTGTATCTGAAAGGCCCATGCACTGCTGTTTCTCTGTGCAGGGAAAACAGTGCAGAAACCTTGACCTCGCAGAGAAATTTCAAACCTCTGTCTTTGGTAGAGGTGTCTGGACAGGATGCATATGTAAATATGACCACTGTAAATGGATCACGAACTTGAAATTTATTTGGGAAATTTTGGGAGTCTTTGGGATTGATTCAACCACTTTGTGTTTCAGTCAGTAAAAGAGAGAGAAAGATTATTTACAAAGACTGGAGAAGGCAAAAATAGCTCTTCCTGCCTATAAGAGTCATCCTTAAATGTCAGCAATAGTTTAGAAATAAAAGCACATATGAATTGTTTGTTTATATGTTACTTACAACAAAAAAAGCTTTTGAAACAGCAGTAAGGGGGAGCAAACAAAACAGAGTGCCCTGCCTGCATCAGCTCTTACTCCTGACATCAGGAGAGGCCAACAGTGTTGCCTTTCTGAGTATCAGCAGAAACAAAACTCAAGCCACAATTTGGTTAGTGTAGGTCAAAAACTTAATTTACAGCCTTTAGTGATGCATATTTTATCACATGGTGGGAAGAAGCTGCAGTAGCCCCATAGCACTGTGCTGCATAGAAAGATTCATTTAATAGGTCCTAAAAATAAAATAGAGCTAATTAAAACTCTGGTATAAACGTCATGCTGCAAATTTTAGTCAGAATGAAGGATCAAGTAAAAATTTCAAATAGAAGTGATATACTCTGAAAATACATTTGAAGGAGTCAGGTGTGTTTTACACATAGAGGAAATAGTATGTGTGGGGGGTTGACCCTCTCTGGACTTGAGGCACCTCCAAAGCAACTCTATCACTCCCCTCTACAGCTGGACAGGAGACAGAAAATACAACAAAAGGCTCATGGGTCGAGGTAGGGACAGGGAGGTCACTCACCAATTTGTCACCATGGGCAAAACAGTTTCAACTTGGGGAAATCAGTTTAGCTTATTATCAATCAAATCAGAGTAGGATAACAAGAAATAACTAAATCTTAAAACACCTTCCCCCTAGCCCTCCCTTCTTCCCAGGTCCTATTTCACTCCTGATTTCTCTGCCTTCTCCCCCGAAGCAGCACAGGAGGTTGGGGAACAGGGAATGTGGTCAATTCATCACACATAGTCTCTGCCTCTCCTTCCTCCCCAGGGGAGGCCTCCTCACCCTCTTCCTGTGCTCTAGCACAGGATTCCTTTCACAGGAGACAACCCTCCATGAACTTCTCCAACAT